>CAUYON010152796.1:0-16183 GCA_963573935.1 Arctocebus calabarensis | reverse complement strand
TCTTCATCCTGTGCTATATACATCTAGAAATGCATATTCAGAGGCCTTAATAATCATCATATTATATGAACTCAGAAGCAATTAGTTAGGATCCCAAAGGCAGATTTTCTGCACAAGAGAATGACTATTACTGTATCCAATGTAGAACCAGGAGAGACCTAAGCCCATAGCCAAAATCTCTTGTTTAAAACAGAAAGTGTTTCTAAAGTTATAGTATAGTCAATCCTCCCTAAAATTGCTAATATGGATTAAATTTTCTTTAATACATCACAAGGAAGGTGGGTTCATTTTTTTTAGCAATCTAAAATGTGTTAGTTCAGAAACTTGGCTTAAGGAAATACGCAACTATGATTATTACGTTTGTTTCAAAAACGCAGACACAATGCAAAATTCTCACTTGATTTTGTACTTCCAGTTGAGAAAGAAAAAAGTCACTATCTTAATCAGATCAAACAAGCATTCTTGAAAGAGGCCAAGAGGACAAATGAGGTTAAGAGATCTCTCCAAGGAATTTTCTGTGTTCCTTTTGAGTCCGCTGAATGGTGCCAAACATGTGCAAAGGGAAAGCTCTTGGCTGCTCTCTGAACGAATGGGAGGGTGTAAATGAGAAGCTCTGCAATCATCATCTCCATGGGGAAGAAAAGGCTCATTTTAATCACATCTTGCCATGCACGACAGTTATTTTTTGAAGAAGTTTCTAAGCTTGTCAAAATATTTCTAGGTGTGAGTTTAGTGTTTCTTGAAGAAATTGTAGGGGCAGGAAGTAAAAGGCAAGCATGACAATGTTTGGCCTTTTTCATTCACGTGTGAGATAACTATTGAATGAGGAAGAAAGATAAAATTTCCATCTGCAGAGATCGTACCCACATGCTTTTGTTTATGATGCTGCTCTCATCCGTAGTTTCACCCCTCCTCTCTGTTTGATTTCTTCTCATCCATGGAGGTCCAAAGCAAACAATCTTCTTAGCAAGGCATCTTCCCGGTTTTGCTGTCAAACTACTTTCTCGGAAACTCAAAGCAGTTACCTTTTAATTTTACTCATTTGGTATTTAAATTGTAAATATACTATTGGGTGGTAAAATCATATTTTCCTTGTAAGTTTATTAACACTTTGAGATAAAGTGTACATACCTCTTTGGGCCCCCTCACATGGCTTTGCATATGGCTGTAGCTTAATAAGCTTCCATAAGCTGACCCCTCTGAGACAGAACACGTGTGGATAAGGATTATCAGATAAAAGCAGCTCAAGAACGGGCTAGATTCCTCTGTCTCTTCCTGTCCCCACTGTATGCCCCAAAGCCTGATTGTGATCCTCGAACCATAAAACCACAATTATTATTGTTGTTGTTGTTGCTGTTATAACATCATCATAAAAATGTTTAGCTGGCCAATAAGTCCTTACTTTCTAAATTTCAGTTAACTGGCTTACATGTCTGGGACAATTAATAACAACATGGATTCAAAGAAATGCCTTTTAAAACTAAACAGCTATACTACAGTTCCAGCTGTCTTATTTCTCAGTATCTAGCTTCTACCATGATTTTCTTTTTTTTTGAACCAAAATCTGTATGGTTCTTTTTTTTTTTTTTTTGGTAAGACAGAATTTATTCACAGAAAAGAATACAGAAAACATTAAAGCTCCTGGTAAAGGGAGAGAATTCTATTGGAGAGAGAGAAGCTCTCTCTGTTTCTCTCCCAGTCTTTCCCCATCTCCTCCTTTAGGCCGTAAGGTCTCAGGGTATATATAGATGTATGGGTTCCTTGGCCAGGAAACGAATGAATTCAACATGACTTACAACAAAGGGCTGATAGAGCAAAGAGAAAGGAAGAAATATGAAAACCAATACAGGAAAAAAATGGCATTTAAACAGCCAGCTTACTTTTTTTGTTTGTTTGTTTCCTAGACATAGTCTCACTCTGTCACCTTAGGTGCAGTGTCATGGCATCACAGCTCACAGCAACCTCAAAGTCTTGGTTTCAAGTGATCTTCTTGCCTCAGCCTCCTGAATAGCTGGGATTACAAGTGCCTGCCACAATGCCTGGCTAGTTTTTTCTATTTTTAGTAGAGATGGAGTCTTCCTCTTGCTAAGGCTGGCCTCAAACTCCTGAGCTCAGGTGATCCACCTGCCTCAGGCCTCCCAGAGTGCTGCAATTACAGGTATGAGCCACTGTGCCCAGCCACCCTCTTCCTTATATAAACTTTGAGTATTTTCTTATCTAATCCTTCTTTCCCACAGGCATTCCATCTGAGGAACTATTAAGAGACTTTTTGACTTAAACCCAAGTCATGGGGAAAATCCAAGACATTTCTTTTCCTTACAGACTATCTCATTTATAACATAACAAGATACACAAGCATATATTATACCAATGAATACAGTAGAACTTTGGGGAAAGGGGAAGGCCCTTACCAGTGTTCACACCTTTGCTGTCTCCATTCTTCATCTTCGTGGAACTTGAGATGCTGCCTCTCACTATAGGAGGCTGCACTGGGGCAGAGTCATCACCAGTTTAGCAGAAAGGAGTACAGGGCTTCTGTTTCACCTGTGACTCAGTTTACTTTACGCTTATCATCAAGCATACAGGTGGATAGAATAAGAGAGGTTGGGGCACCTTTTTTTTTTTTAATTGGAAACTGAAGTGCTTTAAAAGTTCATTCGGTTCCAGGGCTGTATCTGAAACACTCCAGCAGACATAGCAGACTTATGCAAGGATAGGGCAATTTTCTTTTCCATGACCTACTGAGTATCATTGTCCTCCTTATAACAAAGGAGAACTTTGCCTTATTCCTGAGGGGATTCACCATCTTGTTTCAAATGCAGTAAGCCTGGGGCAATGTCCAGGTGTTCTGACATTGCTCCAACCACCTGAATACTAGTGTTGCTTTAACCAGAGAAGGGCTAGTTGTTACTTCTCAAACACATGGCTGACCTAGGACCTCCCATTCTTTCTAAGTGCAGATGAAAGCATCTTAACTTTTCTCCAGGAAAGATCTCAAAAATAAAAAAAAAATGAAAATTAAGACATAAATGGTTGATAGTTCTCTTTCTTGAGGAAGATGTGCAAATGCTTCTTTAAAAGAATGTGATAACGCTGTGGAGGAAAATGAAGCATTGGTTTTGACTGGGTTACCCGGGTTTATAAGTGGGCTATGTCTCCCATGAAAATGTGCAGAGGTACATTTTCCCCTTACTCTTCCACCTGGATGTGTTCCCTTTTCTCTACTAGGAAATCTGAATTCTTCGAGACTTTACTAAAACCTCACCACTACCGTGAAGCTTTCCCACCTCTACCTCTCACTGTTGAGTCTGTGTTCCCACAGAGTCATGCAAAGTCATAAGACTTGCCAATTTATTATTATAAATATTTATTCCCCCCAATCCCAGAGGATTATTATTCAGGGAATATGTGTAAACTCTTCCTCATATGAACTCTTATAGCCAACTCATATAATTAAGATTAATGTCCTTTCCCAATTCCCACCCAAATTATCAGAAAGCTTTTTACATTCACAGAACTATAATGATGACCTTTGCCTATGGCTTATTAAATATTTATTCATTCCCATGGAGAACATCTAACATTTTGTAGTTATAGACAAAGCATGAGATTTTTCTTGCTAAAGTCCAAATTTGTTTCAATTTTTTCTTTCATAGTTAAATATTAGTTTTGTTAGGAAAACATGTAAAAGAGTATTGAGTATAAATTACCTTTGCATGTCCTTGAAAGCTGAGGAAAAGACTTCAGCTTATATCATTTCATTAAATGCTGCTATCGTAACTGAAGAATGTGTGATGACTCTGCAGTGTTCATCAGAGCAAGTGCAAAGTGTTCACCTGAATCATGGGGAATCTCCACGCTCCCTGTGCTAATTTAGAACTCTGCAACGTGCACCTTCAATCTACACTGGGAGAAATGATTAAAGGTTAGGTTACTCCTTTAATAAATGCTACCTTATTCTTTTAGCCTTCCCAAGCATACAGTTTCTAAAATAAATAATTGGTTGTCTAAAGTAATTTAAAAAGAGACCTTAAGATTCCAAGATAAAAAAAAGCAATGATGGCTTAGTGCAGAAGACAAGAGCCTAAAAATGGGAAACTTTGGGTCTTCCTCCTATCTCTGCCCCAACCAGATGTATAACTGTGAGAAAACTGCTTTGTTTTAGGAGTGGCTCAGCTTCCCATCCTGTATAATACCTGTAGAATTTCATCCCAAGAGGAATAATTTCAGTTGGATTCTCTTTTGGTCTTTTCCTTACAGCTCAAAATTCTGCATTTCCTATCTCCTATCCCCTGACCACAAACGCCTTGCCCCTCATACCAAACTAACAAGTGTTTTATAGTATAAGAATCACAGGAAGGGCCTTTTTTTATTTTTTTAATTTTTATTTTTTATTAAATCATAGCTGTGTACATTAGTGCAATCATGGGGTACAGTGTGCGGGCTAGGCAGAGAATAAAAATGTCCTGGAAGAACGTGGAGACTGAAGTTCTTACCACTGCTCCTTAGTGATCTTAATTACTCATCAATCAACCCCGCTCAAGTGGGAGGTGAGAAAATGGGACGTTTTTGCCGATCTCAGAGGACAAGCTTTGGAGGCAAGGTCATCAGAATCATTCCAGCTGAACAGGTAGTTTTATCCACCCAGAGGGAAATAACTTAATTTTTAATCATTTTTTTTATCATACTCAGAGGTTTCTAGAACACTCCAGGATGAATCCTATTTGGAAACATGTCTTACTCCTTTACTTAAATAATCATTCATTCTAATTATTTTTCTCTGTTCTCCAATTTCTTCTCTTCCTTATTCTCCTTACAATCTCCTCTTTTTCTGTGCTTGCTTCCTTTCTCATGGGTAGGTTTGCTGTGGTACATAAACCCCGTTCTATAAGCCCAAGTCATTAAATTACTAGTTTGAAGCTAGAAATGAAAATTATTGATTTATTTGTAATCGGTAGGTGTAACGTTTCCCTTTCAAAGAAGATCATGTTCCAGTGAATAGTAAAGATACTACTTAATTTTTTTCTCCAATACTTTACTTTTAAGGGTTAAAAAAATAAAATGGTCACTTTTTAACTTCTCTATTTTATTATGAGATCACCAGAAAACTGTGACATAATTTAGAGTTTTAAAAGTGACTTACTAACAGTTCATTCATTTCATAAATTACTTTTTATCATGACAACCCTAAAAAATAGTGTTCAGCGTTCCAATACTGAAGACAACCAATTGAACACTATTTAGTAGTAGGTAATTATAAATGACATTTAATTTCTTTCATACATGTATTTAAATGCTTTAAAAGATTCCAAAAATACTCAGGGTAACTACTAATTTTTACTGTTTAACCCAGTTACTTCAACAAATACAAATTTAAATAAGCTCTTGGAATTCAGTTCCAAAAGATGAATAGAGGTAAGTGAAAGGGAGAAAACCCATTTCCCAATTTTAACCGGGAATCCTCTAGAGTTAGGCAGGTGCCAGGCATTATCCCAACGGCAGGAAGCAAATCAAATGTCTCCTCAGCTCTTAAGCCTTAATGCATCTTACCTTAAACATTTACATTAACAGATGGTCCCCGGCAGTGCTATAAACTTACTTCTAAGTTCATTTCTATGTCACTCTCAACCCCATTTATCACTATCTGTGCAGTAGAAAATGCCACAAGGGGTTGAAATCAGAACAGTAAGGAGAAGGGACAAACCCTCTGAAGCAATCGGTGTCACCTACAAACATGTGCCTGACCTTTGTTCTGAAAAAGAATCGATAGGAGAATTGATGATGGGAGAAATACAGCAGTAAGAACCAACCAGAGTCACCATATGTGACCTGTTAGAAGGCCCAGTGGAGGCTTTTACCATCACCCTCAATCCTTAAAGCTCTTTTTTTCTTATTTTGCAAACTGTATAGAGGCATAGGTAATGCAATAGCTATGGATTATTATAAATGCAAGGCAAGGAGAACTTTAAGAAATATATGGAAAAAATGAAAATTTTATCTCATGTAAGGAGAACATTTCCTTTTGTTGTCATCGATTAGCCTTTAATAGTCAGTTGGCAACATTTTCAAATGATATCACTCTTGTTTGACACTGTCAACAACATACCATTTGTTGGCCAAGAGTTGAATAATCTCTATTGAATTTTTTGAAATTTTTTTTTACCAACAAAATTATTAGGTAGTGAAATCAATGTTTTCTTTCCTTTTGATACAGTTCTATGAATTTTTAACACATGCATAAACTTACGTAGCCATTAAAACAATTAGGATATAGAACTTTTCTCTCCCTCCTCAATCCTCATTCTTCAAACCCTCCCTGCTTTAAGGATTCACATAAAACTTGGCTCTGATAAGTTTTAATTCCCCATTCTAAAGCATTTTATATAAAGTTTCTTTTTATTTGATTTGATTTATTTTATTTTATGTTTGCAGTTTTTGGCCAGGGCCAGGTTTGAACCGGCCACCTCCGGTATATGGGGCTGGCACCCTACTCCTTTGAGCTACAGGCACCGCCCTATATGAAATTTCTAAATGACTTTTTCTACACCTCTCTATTCTTACATTTATTTTTGCCTTAAAGATTCTAGAAACTTTCCAGTCAACAAAACATTCTACTGGGTTCTTGAAGAAACATGTCTTAACAGCAAATGTCACTTCTTTTCTACTTTTACATAGAGAAAAACAACAAAAGCAACAAAACAAGTTTTTCCATTTCAGCCCTCATTCCATGCTTTCCTCATCTATGCAGACAAGAGTGATAGTGGAAAAAGAAGAAAAAAAAAACAGATACTCAAATTTACTGTTTTCAGCACATAATGTAAAGATCCTAGCCTAATCGGGCAATAGTCAGTTGACTATTCTACTAGGAAAGCCTAGTAGAATGCCTGGAACATTACAAAAGCTCAATAAAGGTTTCTTTCCTCTTTTGTTTCATTTCTAGGGCTCAACTTTCAATCCAATGTTTTTACGTGATCTTTGCTTTTGAGAATGTACAAAAGCCATTGCTTCTGGCAGGCATCCCTTCTCCTTGTGTGGGTCCCATTCGGATTCACAGATCAGAGTTTCAGACTAATAGCTTTAGTGAAATCAGTCTTCTTCTGACTGGCAATGGAATGGTTATTTTTATAGGAGTTCCACGTTGCTGTGGGAATAAAACTTCTATGCCTCGGGAACACTAAGCTTATACTTAGTACATCTCTGCACAGTGCCACTGATGGAAAACACATGTGAATGTGTCATCTTTTGTTTGGAGATGCTGCTGTGAAACATGTCACCATCCATATCAAAATGAAGGATGTAGAAAAAAATATTTCATCAATGTCTCCCTCCCCACTCCCTGCATGTAAATGGCTGTGGTGGAGTATAACAAGATTCTGCCCGCCCCTCCCCAGGGAAAATCCCATTTATCTGGGATTATAAATACGCATGTTAACATATATCTGGCCTTTATTTTAACATCAAGAAATTATTTTATTTAGCCGAGTGAATTTGCCAGAAGCAAATCTTCATTCCCTTTTTGTTTCCTATGACCTATGCATTCAACTTGTTCAGCCTGGGCTTCCCTCCCTGAGGTCTGCATCGGAAAGACTTTCAGCATTTATGCCTGATGGACAGTGCGTGGTGCAAGGGAGAAAAATCCTGTCTGGGAGACAGAGGCTCTGAGTGCAAAGTGTGGTTCTGCCTACTATTCTGCTGCAAGCCATTTAACTCTTCTGAGTTTCTTACGTGCAGTAGTCACACTAGAGATCGTCAATACCATCTCTTCCTGTTCTAACTTACAGATGCCCAGCATGACTCTGATTGTTGCAAACTCACAACTTGCTGGTGACATGATCCCAACGGCCCTTTCTTCTATCTCCTGTTCCATCCTTCCTAAAAATGGTACTGGCCTAGCACACACACATACACACAATTAGTTTGCAGACACAGGAGGGCAGCAAACACAAAAATGTTTTTAACCCTCCTGTAAGATAGGAGAGTAAAGCAAATGCCCTCCTTCCACTCAGCATATCACTTACACCTGATAATGTTTACATAAAAAAGAGTCAGTGTTTATTTAAAAACATTCTGGGCATCACCTGTGGCTCATCGAGTAGGGTGCTGGCCCCATATACCAAAGGTGGCAGGTTCAAACCCAGCCCCGGCCCAACTGCAAAACAGAAAAATAGCTGGGCATTGTGGCGGGCGCCTGTAGTCCCAGCTACTCAGGAGGCTGAGGCAAGAGAATCACCTAAGCCCAGGAATTGGAGGTTGCTGTGAGCTGTGTGACGCCAGGGCACTCTACTGAGGGCGATAAAGTGAGACTCTGTCTCTACAAAAAAAAAAAAGATTCAGGAGCACTTTGTCAAGTGAATGTACTAAAGGTCTAAATTGTAGTTTCTTAAAATGCGTCCTATTCCACATGTATATATGTGTAGTTATCTGTCTCTATTTTTATATGTATATAAGGATATATTTATGGATTTATGTATGTATTTATAAGTACTTATGTGCATGTGTATGTATAAAAATATGTGTATATATTTTCACTTCTCTTGAACATTAAATCCGAATCCAAGGAATTCTTTGGATCTGTCAGAAGTGCGAAACTGAGATACTGTTTTCTCTGGTGTCTCTTCAAAGTAAGTATTACACTTGATCTTAGCCAAAAGGCCGAGAAATGATCTTAAAGTAAGTATTATCCTATCTATGCAGTATCTATGTTAATGAATGGACTATATTAGAACACGCTCAGTTGGTAGGGAGGAAAATTGTGGTCTTTTTTATTTCTGTCTGCCACAGAACATTGCTCATATTCTGTAAATACACTTTTCTACCATATATGTGTAGTAATTCATCTTTCAACATCTGTCTCCTTCATTAGATGGGAAGCTTGGACAAATTCTATCTTCTGTAGCTCGGTTTCCCTTAATGATCATAGTGCCTAGCACAGAATCACAAAGTCTCCTGGACTAAACATGAACCACGTGGGATCTCACATCAGTAGATTTGATTTTAATCCATGTACTAAAACTTGATAAGTGAAGGACCTTCATGCCTCAATTTTACCATCTACAAAATGGGGAAGATGACTGAGTCAACCTCACTGATGGATCTGAAGAGTGAATGAGATGCTAAATGTAAAATGTTTAGCACCATGCTAGGCCTGTATTCACTAAATGCCAAAAGAAGTGTTGACTATCCTCTTGCTTAGGAAATGTGGAAGGGAAACAGAGATTCAAAAAGCCAAAAGAAAAACAAAGTTGTTGGTGGGAGGGATAGAAGATTATCCACCAGATTACAGAATGAATATTTTTTTTTTGGCCAAAGGACAATTGATTGTGTATGGTCACTAAATATTTACCAATGAGGCCACCACAGCTGTAGTTGGGGGGACTACGAAAGAGAAAAGAGCAAAACAAAGACCAGGAGAAGTGCACAGAGGAGACAGGATAGGCATTTGACAAGGTTCTGTGTGGGGAGCCTGAAGTCCGAACATTGTCACAGACTTTCTTCTTTTCACCTATGAAACTTTTGTAGGATATAGGACTAGACCAGTGGTTCTCAACCTTCCTAATGCCACGGCCCTGTAAAACAGTTCCGCATGTTGTGGTGACCCCCCCAACTATAAAATTGTTTTTGTTGCTACTTTATAACTATAATTTTGCCACTGTTATCAATCGTAATGTAAATATCTGATATGCAGGAATTGTTTTCATTGTTACAAAAGGGTTGTGACCCACCAGCTGAGGACTGCCGGCCTAGACAAAACTACCAGAAAGCAAAGGAAACTGGGGAAGTATGTGAAAGACACAGAGTCAAAAAAGGAAGAAACCAGGCTAAATATCTGAAGATACTGAATGAGCAGGAGCTGGGTAAGGAGGTGAGAAGGTGGCACAAACCTCCCAGACATGCTCCGGGGAAAAATTGGGGTGTGGGGATCAGGCTCGTGAAAAAGGATACAGACAGATGCCCTTTAGCCGCTGATCCCAAATGATTAGACTGGAGCCTTGCTATGCAAACAGCCATTGTCTGAGCATGTCCCACAAACTAAAACTGCTTCTCAAAGAGGCTCCAGCTGTCCTAAAAATCATGCACCTCCCTTGGTAAGTAGAGTTCAAACAAAATGATTTGTTTATATCTCTATCTCTTAACACAGTTTTCAAATCCTTTACATGTCTGCATCCTCCCTGGGCTCATCCTGAGACAAGACATCAACATTCAGAGGCTTAAACTCAATAGAACCCAGTGGCGTTAAAGGGGCTGGTTTCAGGTTTCCTTACAAAACAAGCCACAGTCCTCCCCAACTGTCCTTCCCAGGAAGTTTTATGTGAGATGGATCAGGAAGAGTTTCCACTTTTCCTCTTTTCCTTCATTAATTAATTGGATGGTATAGTGAACTCAATATACTAGCAAGTCTCAATTAATTACTGAATGATGATTCTCTCTCTCTCTCTCTCTCTCTCTCTCTCTCTCTCTCCAAAAGAAAACTCTATTGCCTGAGTTAGAGTGCAGTGGCACCTCAACTGATTCTCCTGTTTTATTCTTCCAAATAGCTGAGACTACAGGTGTGCACCATCATGCCCAGCTAATTTTTTCTATTTTTTTGCAGAAACAGAGTCTCACTCTTGCTCAAGCTGGTCTGGAACTCCTGGTTCAAACAATCTTCCAACTGAGGCTTCCCAGAGTGCTAGGATTTACAGGTATGACCTACCGCACCAGACCTCTCTTTCTTTTTGATTTTTTTACCTGCCTATTGATATTTCTTCCAAAGAGTAAAAGTGGCAGAGACATTTATATTCATTTATCATTCTTTTTAGAATATCTCTAGGCAAAAATGTAAAGTGGAGAAGGTTAAAAGAAACAGCTGTAATGGGGACCTAAACACATATATATTATATTTGACAATTTACATTACCCATTCCATCTTTTATCTCATTACATGGCTTAATCAGATTTTAACCTAATGATTTACTAAACCAAAGATATATTACATTGGCATGTCTAAATATCCTTTTCTTTATGGAGAGACAATTATTTCAGTGAGATATTAATATTTTCTTTCTACCTGTTATTTTATAATTAAAAAGGGTATTTTTGCAGTAGGTGTTTTATTATGATGGGTTTCTGATCAGTCTGCAGTTTCACAAACACATTAATTCATTTACATAAATCCCAGGATTCTATTTCCTCTTATTGGTTAACTTAGTATTGGTAACATTCGCATGGTGATTGATCAAAAGTGTCCTTAGCCAATGACATTGTCAAAGCGAAAGGGAACATGAAACTCATTACATATACCAGGTATCAAAACAGTGCTAGGAAGAGAATGATCTTTGTTTCTCACTAGCAGTTGCCTCCTAAGAAACAAGAGGGCACAGGCTTGCTTTCCTCATTGAGAAAAGCAGTGTGGACCCAGGGAGAAATACGTAATGTCATGAATCATAAAGATTGGTGACAGAAATGAAGTTAAGGCTTCTCTTTCCTCATCTCCCTACACAAAAATCATGAGCTAATAGCACATCGGGACAGGAAAAGACTTACAGATTACACAGTGCAACCTCCTCTCTTTACTGGTGTTATAAGTGGGGCTCAGGGACATGAAGTTACTCACCGAACTACCTAACTTGTACCGTGCCTAAAAAAAAAAAAAAAACCCTCAAATCCTTTACTTTTTAGCATTCCCAGAAATGATCATTCATCTCTTAGAAATATACGTGTAGGTGTAAATGGAATTATATCCAAGGGGGCTTTTAATCTGACAAAACTATACATTACATGGCAGGAACAAACATTAACAATCAGAGCCAAGCTGTTGCTATATTCAATGAATTGAATAATTCCTTACTCTACCACCTCTTGCTCTCCTACTTGTTTAAAAATGTATGTGTTAGAACAAGCTTCATCTTACTTAGGCTCTTCATGCATGTATCAGTTAAAATAAAACCATTTAGGCACCATTTTTCATTAGAGTTCTGGAAGGCATGCAGACCAAGTTTGGGTTGACTTTTATCATGTGTCTTAGTTACAACCTACGGCCTTGGGGCCACATGTCTTCTGGATCCTTGAATGTGGCCTTTTGACTGAACCCAAAGTTTACAGAATAAATCCTTTAGGTAAAGGGATTTATTCTGTGACATTTGGATTTGGTCCAGGGGATCTAGAGAGCCATATGTGGCCTTGAGGCTGCAGGTTCCCCATCTCTGCGCTGGGTGGAAATGTGTCTCTGCCACTTGCTTTTAGCTGGACAGTAGAAAACATAGCGTCTGCCACAGATCAGCTGTCAAGTCTGGCCTCCCACCGGTTCCCATGCAAATGCTTTATTCTCCCTTGGAAGCTACTTTGACCACCAAGGTGCCTCGAGTGGTCAGAAGTTTAACAAAAAGAACTGCATGGCTGGTTGAACTCAGTGGCCTCTAAAGTCTGATTTCACCCCGAGATCCTCTGATTGTAAGAGCAGCAACAGAAATTCTGGGCATCTTTCAGGTGTCATTCTGAACAAAGCACATCAGAAGGGAAAATCTTTTAGAGTCATTATCTTGCCATTTCAACCAATGCAAATACCAGCCTCATTTTCTAAAAGCATTATTGGAATGTCTCTATAAGTTTTCATGCATTTCTCAATAGCTCCCTCAAACTAGGAACCTGTCTACAAAATGACTAAAATTAAATAGAAAGCCCCCTTTCCTAGCCTTGGTGAACCCTACAAAAATGTCTGTCATCAACAGAGCTATCCTCTCCCCAACAGATGTTTTCATCTTTTTGACTGCATATACTGTAAAAAATGAAGCAAAACCCGACCACACAGGGCAGTGTTCTACCACAGACCACTGCTTATGGCCCAGCTATCCAGTTACATGAAATTTGTCTCACACCGTATCACCAATTATGAAGAGCTAATCTGAAATACAACTGATATGTCTAGTTCTTTAACTGGATGTTTTATTTCAATTACAGTTTCATTTTCAACTCTATACCTTTGTGGCCTCTCCTTATAATTTTAAAAAGGTCAGGGATCAAGGGAAGCACTCTTTTATAATTGACCCAGGTGAAAACAGACACCTAATGACTATCTTTGATAATGGAATTAACGAGCATGATTATTTCTCATATCCTGTAGGGAGAGAGAGCAAAAACTTAACTACAGAAAAATTCAGAAGAAATAGTTAAAAGAAAAGGCAAGAAAAATAACAATATTGCTTTCCAGGTTCACGGAATGTAGTTGCTGTGTGGCTATCTGCTCTGAGCCTCCAGCTATGTGGTTAAGACGACATTCGCCCCATGATTTGCTTATTTGTTGAACCTCTAGGTGAGACTAGATTAGCAGAGAGACTGTTTTCTAGGTCATAAAGAAATTCAATGCTTATCATCTGCTGTGGAAGATTGGCAACAGCATCCTGATGTATAGAATAAACTTTAACTGTGCTTAAAAAGGTAATTCAGCCAAGGTAATTCTAGGTCTGCTTCAGTTATTCCTGGGTTTTGAGTGAAGTTACTTTAGACTTACCTCTATCCCCTTGATGATAACTGGAGAAATGAAACACAGGAAGGAAATTGACCAAAAGGAAAACACCAAACATTAATCTCTTTTGGAACATACAGGCTCTCTGTTTTTAATAAAATATCCAGAACTTCCTGGGCATGGAGGTATTTGAGTGCCTGCCCCACACCAGGCAATGTGCCAGGTTGATGGGAAACTGATGATGCCGTGACAGTGCCTATTATGTGCCACCGTGGCAGACCCTGCCATTCGAATGCTCATTTCATGCTATTTACACTTGTGGAAGGCAGTCTGCAAGGTGGAACCCTATTATCCTGCTATTCACACCTCTGATGGTTAATACTTGGTGTCAACTTGATGGGATTGTGAGATTCCTGCATGGTTTTGAAGCTTTGTTTCTAGGTGTGTCTGTGAGGTGTTTCCAGCACAGAGTGACATGGGAGCCAGTGCATGGAGAGGAAGATACACCCTCACTGTGGGTAGGCACCCTCCAATCAGCTACGTGGTGGGCAAGAACAAAGCAAGTAGCAGGTGGGGACATAGAGCTTGCTTAGTGTCTTCTCTCTGTCCCCCTTCCTGAGCAGAATGTCTTTTCTCCTCCTGCCCTTGGACATCAGACTCCAGGTTTTTTGGCCTTTGGACTCCAGGACTCACACCAGTAGCCTCCAGGGACTCTCAGGCCTTTCATCGCAAACTGGGGGCTGCTGTGTTGTCTTCCCTGATTCTGAGGATTTCAGACTTGGACTAAGCCATGCTACTGGCTTTTGTCATTTCCCCAGCTATCTGAGAGACTTTGCCTTTCTAAACATGTGGCCTAATTGTAAGTGTACATCCTCTTGTTTCTGTCTTTCCAGAGAACCCTGACTAATGCAATGCCCTTATCTCATCTGTTCCCCTTAAATGCCTTGGACTTAATGACTCACGTCTAAGGGATGGATAGGACACAGTAGAAATGATGAGATGTCACTTTCAAGATAGGACTGAAAATGACAGTGGCTTTCAGTTTGCCAAACAAAGACAGATATGCGGTACACTGTCTCTATAGAGAGTCCTATGTGCCAAGGAAGTGATGATGTCTCTGGCCAACAGTCCACAGGGGCCCAGGCCCTGCCAACAGCCATAGGTCTAAGCTTGGAAGCATATCCCCTCCCACACATTGAGCCTGGAGATGACTGAAGCCCTGGCTGTCACCTTGGCCTCAGTCTTAAGAGGTACCCTGCACCAGAAGCACCCAGCTAAGCCACAGCTGGATTCCCAACCCACAGAAATTGTGAGATAACACCTTCTTGATGTTTTAAGTTGCTAAGTTTTAGAGTAATTTTTCATGAAGCAATGGATAACTGATGTAATACCACTTCCTCCTCCCAACATCATAATCTACAAGCAGCTCCATTTGTGAGGGTAATCAAGAATGGAGAATTAGTGTCCTAGTGACGGGTTAGGCAAGAGCATCACTGTGAGCCCTTGTCTCCTCCAGAGACCACTATTCTTCCCATCAGGCAAGACTCTAATCCCAGAGCTTCGCTCTCTCAGCACCAAGTTTCAGGAGGTGTTTGACCAGTGCAAGAACAGAGCTAAAAAACGCCCTGCAGACCCAGTTTTCCATATTGATCACGTCCCAGCTAACACTGCTATAGCTCAGTTTGGCAAAGGGCCAGCGGCATCTGATCCACCGCTTTCTATTTCTCTCATAAATTAGTTAAGGGCTGGGAAAGACGTCTACCTCATTTTCCTCTTCTGTCTCCTCCCCTACCATATGCATTAAGGGCCAAGAATGGCTCTTTGTAAAGCGACCTGAAATAAATGTTACAGCCTATGTTCTCCTCTCAAGTAATTCTGGATGGAATGTGATCACACAGCATGCCTTTGGCATCAACTCACGTTTCAGCATTGCAGGAAGGAAAATGAAAAATAGGTTTTGGCAGAGAGTTAGATAGGAGAACGTAATTAAATATCTGATAAATACTCATAAACCACTGGAAAAATTAATAATTATCAGAAAGGAAGGACAGTAATAGAAAGACTATTCAAAGTAAAAATTTTAGGTGAGAAAGAAGAAAATCCACATGCTTCTGATCCTCAAACGTATCTTTCTTTTTTTTTTTTTTTTTTGCAGTTTTTTGGTCAGGGCTGGGTTTGAACCCACCACCTCCAGCATATGGGACCCAGAGCCCTACTCCTTTGAGCCACAGGCGCCACCCGAGAAATGTATCTTTCTAACAAATATTTACTCATTATCAATGGCCCAACTGCCCTCAAGAAGATATAACTGGGAGATAAAATCTAAACCATGATTATAAATATGCCAAGAAAAGCAATAAGAATGTGTACATCAAAACTCAAGCTCTAGCCTGGGTCAGAGGGCTTTGGAGACCCTCGATCCCTATCTACCAATGTATGTGTCTCTCTCTTCAACAAGAAAATAATCTCATTCTGCCAAAATCTGGTGGTCAACTGAAATAAAGTTCACCTTTATAGGTGGGGAACCCAAATAAAGAGTAAAAGTAAAATGCACAAAGATCACTCTGCAAATGAAGTTTGCAGAGAAACTCTTAAAAGAGATTTTTTTTTATTTTTATTGAATCATAATTCTGTACATTGGTGCAATCATAGGGCATGATTCATATACATTCAGAAATGTTTTGATCGTACTGTTACAGATAGCCTTCATGGCATTTTCTTGATCACTATATAAAGACATTG
>CAUYON010152793.1:0-12173 GCA_963573935.1 Arctocebus calabarensis | reverse complement strand
TCAGAATTTTTATTGTGTTGTACCTTAAATTTAAGTCCTTTATCCATCTTGAATCAATTTTTGTGAGTGGAGAAAGGTGAGGGTCCAGTTTCAGTCTTTTACATGTGGATATCCAGTTCTCCCAGCACCATTTATTGAATAGGGAGTCTTTCCCCCTATTTACCCCAAGAGGTATGTTCTTGATTGGTTTATCGAAGATTAGTTGGTTGTAAGATGTTAGTTTCATTTCCTGATTTTCTATTTGATTCTAAACGTCTATGTCTCTATTTTTGTGCCAGTACCATGCTGTCTTGACCACTACGGCTTTGTAGTACAGCCTAAAATCTGGTATGGTGATGCCCCCCAGCTTTGTTTTTATTACTAAGAACTGCCTTAGCTATACGGGGTTTTTTTCTGGTTCCATATAAAACACAGAATCGTTTTTTCCAGATCTTGAAAGTACGATGTTGATATCTTAATAGGGATGGCATTAAATAGGTAGATTGCTTTGGGAAGTATATACATTTTAACAATGTTGATTCTTCCCAGCCACGAGCATGGTATGTTCTTCCATTTGTTAAATTGGCTCAGTGCCTGTGGCTCAGTGGACTGAGGCACCAGCCACGTACACCTGAGCTGGCGGGTTCGAATTCAGCCTGGGCCCACCAAACAACAATGACAGCTGCAACCAAAAAATGGCCGGGCATTGTGGCGGGCGCCTGTAGTCCCAGCTACTTGGGAGGTGGAGGCAAGAGACTTGCTTGAGCCCAGGAATTAGAGGTTGCTGTGAGCTGTGATGCTACAGTACTCTATCCAGGGTGATAGCTTGAGGCTCTGTCTCAAAAAAAAATCCTCTGCTATTTCCTTTCTTAGGATTTCATAATTTTCTTTTTTTCTTTCTTTTTTTTTTTGAGAGACGGAGTTTCACTTTATCGCCCTCTTGCCTCAGCCTCCTGAGTAGCTGGGACTACAGGCACCAGCGACAACGCCCGGCTATTTTTCTGTTTTGCAGTTCGGCCAAGTTCAAACCTGCCATCTTTGGTATATGGGGCCGCCACTCTACTCGATGAGCCACAGGCACTGCCCTCGTAATTTTCTTGATAAAGTTCCTTTACCTCCTTTGATAGGTATATACCTAAGTATTTCATTTTCTTTGAAGCTATGGTGAAGGGAATTGTGTCCTTAATTAGCCTCTCATCTTGACTGTTATTGCCGAATACAAAGGCTACTGACTTGTGGACATTGATTTTATATCCTGAGACATTACTGTATTTTCTGATGACTTCCAGGAGTCTTATGGTTGAGTCTTTGGGTGTAATCCCTTCTTTATGAGGAAAAAATATATGCATAGAAAAATTCTTGAAAGGAGGATATTAAAATCTTAAGTAGTGGTTATTTCTGGATAGTGGGAAGATGGAGATTTATTTTTTTTTAATTTACATTTTATTCAATTGTTTTTTTTAGAGACAGTCTAATTTTATTACCCTCTGTAGAGTGCTGTAGCATCACAGCTCATAGCAACCTCCAACTCCTAGGCTTAGGCAATTCTCTTAGCTCAGCCTCCATAATAGCTGGGACTATAGGTGCCTGCCACAACACCTGGCTATTTTTTTTTGCAGTTTGGCCGGGGCTGGGTTCAAACCTGCCACCCTCGGTATATGGGGCCTGCGCCCTATCCACTGAGCTACACGCGCCACCCTACATTTTATTTTCTTTAAGTTTATTTTCTCTTTTTTGAAAACATTAAGTAATAACATCTTATTACTTAAGGTAGAGGGAAAGAAAATCACTTAAGGCTCATCAGACATCAAGTAATAACTGCAGGTAACATTTTGGTACCACTCTTCATACAAATTAAAGCCCACGTATAAATTTTAATCTGTATTTTAATATTTTCACCCTAACATTTTTACCTCTTGTAAAAGGAAAACATAACACTGTATTGGCCAGCTGCACTGGCTCATGCTTGTAATCCTAGCACTTTGGGAGAGTGAGGTGGGTGGATCACCTGAGGTCAGGAGTTGGAGCAGAGCTGAGCAAGAGCGAGACCTCAAGTCTAAGAAATAACTGGGTAGGCAGTGCCCACAGCTCAGTTGGCATGGTGCTGGCCACATACACCTAGGTTGGTGGTTCAAATCTGGCCCGGTTCTGCTCATCATGCAACTGAAAAATAGCCAAGCTTTGTGGCAGGTGCCTGTAGTCCCAGCTACTTGGGAGGCTGAGACAAGAGAATCACTTAAGCCCAAGAGTTTGAGGTTGCTGTGAGCTATGATGCCACGGCACTCTACTCAGGGGGCGATGACTTGAGACTCTGTCTCAAGAAGACAAAAATAACTGGGTGTTGTGGTAGATGCCTATAGTCCTAGCTACTTGGGAGGCTGAGGCAAGAGGATCACTTGAGCCCAAGAGTTGGAGGTTGCTGTGAGCTATAATGCTTCAGCACTTTAGGCGACAGAGACTCTGTCTCAAAAAAAAAAAAAAAAATATATATATATATATATGTATATAAAACACTATAATATAGTATTAACAATATAGCACTGTTTTCCATATTGGACTTTTACTAGTATTTCTTTTCTTTTTTCTTTTTTTTAACTGGAGTCTTACTCTGTCACCATGAGTAGAGTGCCGTGGTGTCATCATAGCTCATAGCTACCTCAGTCTTTTGGGCTCAAGTGATCTTCTTGCCTCAGCCTCCCCAGTACCTGGTACTATAAGGTACCTGCTGTGACACCCAGCTAGTTTTTCTATTTTTAGTAGAGACAGGGTCTCGCTCTGGCTCAGGCTGGTCTTGAACTCCCCAGCTCAAGCAGTCCACCTGTCTTGGTCTCCCAGAGTGTTAGGATTACAAGTGTGAGCCACTACATTGGCTTGTATTTCTCTTCTTGAATTCTTTTGAGTATATAACTAATATAATTTTTTTTCTGCTGTATTCAGTTCCCTTTCTAAGAAAAAGTATGTTGACGGGCTTGGTCAGTGGGCTAAGGCGCCAGCCACGTACACCTGAGCTAGCGGGTTCGAATCCAGCCCGGGCCCGCCAATCAACAATGATGGCTGCAACCAAAAAATGGCCAGGCGTTGTGGCGGGCACCTGTAGTCCCAGGTACTTGGGAGGCAGAGGCAGGAGACTCGTTTGAGCCCAGGAATTGGAGGTTGCTGTGAGCTGTGATGCCACGGCACTCTATCCAGGGTGACAACTTGAGGATCTGTCTCAAAAAAAAAAACAATATGTTGACGAATTGGTTTAGGTAAGGTTGGCAGTACTTAGGATTTATTTTCTCATTGCTTCCCAATGCAGAGTGAGTTATACTTCAAAAATAAGAGCCATTCAGGCAGCACCTATGGCTCTGTGAGTAAGGCGCTGGCCCCATATACCAAGGGTAGCAGGTTTCAACCCAGCCCTGGCCAAACTGTAACAAAAAGTAGCTGGGTGTTGTGCAGACACTACTTGGGAGGCTGAAGCAAGAGAATCACCTAAGCCCAGAGCTGGAGGTTGCTGTGAGCTGTGACCAAGGGCGACAAAGTGAGACTGTCTCTTAAAAAAATAAAAATAACAGCCACTCAAATACTTGGACCTTACCAGTTAGGTGTGCAACCCCCAAGCAATACACCAGATGCCTGCATTACCAGTGGTATGTCAGGGTATCACACTATCCACAGTTGATGTGTTCTTTGAGTTGTTCCCCCCCACCCCTTAAGTGGTCATGAGTACCATGAACTATCTCGTACCCAGTTTCCTGATTTGTCTGTAAGTAAGCAGTGCACCCTTTGAAGTTGGGAGCCTGTGGGATGAAGGTTGTTTCTGAGTACAGTGCAGTGTGAGGGACTTTGCTACCAGCCCATTAAATCCTGGAGTACAACCACATGTCAGTTAGCCTTTCATAGGAAAACTCCCTTCTTCCCTCATGTTTGGTCCAGAGATAATAGTAATGTTCCAGTGAGTAGGAGACAGCCTCCAGAGGGGCAGAAAATCTGTTCTGTCAGCTCACCAATTCTAGCTAAAGCCTGTGTTGTGGGTTCGGAAGAGTGGAACCATTAATACTTCCATCTGTTTCTACACTTCAGCTCTAAGGATTCTGTCCTGAATGATCAGTGGTAGTAATTGAGTGATGGTTTTCAAACAAACTGTTCTCATTTTGGTGGAAAAAATACCAATGATTTCTTTAGGGTCCAGTATTTGTTTGTTGGCTTACTAACATGAATGAAGATGTTTACCATCTTTTTCTTTTTTTGAGACAAAGTCTCACTTTGTCACCCTTGGTAGAGTGCCATGATATCACAGCTCACAGCTATCTCAAACTCTTGGGTTTAAACAATTCTCTTGCCTCAGCCTCCCAAGTAGCTGCGACTATAGGTGCCTGCCACAACACCCAGCTGTTTTTATAGAGGTGAGGTCCACTCTGGCTCAGGCTGGTCTCAAACCTGTGAGCTTAGGCAAGCCATCCACCTTGGCCTCTCCGAGTGCTGGGATTACAGGTGTGAGCCACCACGCCCTACCTGGTGTTTACCATCTTTATGTTTGTGTCTTTAAAGAAGTTAGGTATTACTAGTTCCATACATATTGTATAAAAGAAGTATTAATAATAGATTTGCTTGCATTATTATGCTTTTATTAAAGTTAACCATTTACTTGTGTCTTTTCAGAAAGTGGTATTTTTCATGTGTGTATCCCAAATATTTCATTAGTATTTTCTATGAAAATGCATTCATGTGTGTATCCCAAATATTTCATACAGTATTTTCTATGAAGATGCGTTATCATTTCAGTTAATTTTGAAGAACCAAGTTCTGTTAACTTAAATAGAAAAGGTATTGACACAAAAATATTCTTTTTTAGCTATTTAACTTAAAGATTAATATGCTTTTCCCATTGAAAGTTTTAAAAATAGAAAAAATTTTGGCTCCTGTGGCTCAAAGGAGTAGGGCACTGGCCCCATATATCAGAGGAGGTGGGTTCAAACCTGGCCCCGGCCAAAAAAAAGAAAATAGAAAAAAAATTTTAATTACCTTTTGCAGTGTTCTTTTCCAATGTTTTTTTCACAAGCATCTTTCTTCATAGTTGTAACCATAATGTGTACAATTGGTATAAGTCATACCAATAATATGTAAGATTGGTTGGTTATAAATGTAAATTGTAAACATTTTCCAGATTCTTATGTAATCGTTGTGATTCATTTGAAAGAATAATTTCTTTCTTTCTTTTTTTTTTGTAAGTTAATCACTTTTTATTTTTATTTATTTATTTTTTTATTGTCAGGGATTCATTGAGGGTACAAGAAACCAGGTTACACAGATTGCATTTGTTAGGCAGAGTCCCTCTAAAAGAGTGATTTCTTAATATTCTGTTGACGATTTTTTACTATTTGGATTGTATTAAATGTCTTCAGTTTTAGATTGTTTTTGTCGGCTTTATTCATAGAAGGGGGATTTCTGGGTCTGTTTTTTATGGTTATTAGAATATAATGCCAAAACATTTTCTTAAAAAATCATGCTAAGTTAATTACCTACCAGTGGTAGTTTCAGTTTAGTTTTACCTAAGTATAGAGGATTGTACATATTTTAGTTTTGATAATTTAGAAGACAATCAAAAGTGTTCCTTATTTCACTATACATTTCTTTGATTGAAATTGAATATATATATATTTTTAGACAGATCCTCTAGCTATCTATCATTGCTAGAGGTTGCAGTGGCATCACAGCTCACAGCAACCTCTTAGCTCCTGGCTTAAGCGATTTTCTTGCCTCAGCCTCCCAAGTAGCTGGGACTACAGGCGCCCGCCACAATGCACGGCTTTCGGGGTTTTTTTGGTTGTAGCTGTCATTGTTGTTTGGCAGGCCTGGGCTGGATTCAAACCACCAGCTCTGGTGCATGTGGCTGGCGCCTTAGCCACTTGAGCTATAAGCGCTGAGCCGAAATTTCTTATGTGTGAATTATGTTTCTAGCTTATAATTATTAGAGTCTTGAAATCTTTAATCTCAATTTGTATGAGCTTTCTAAAAAACAGAAGACTTATGTTTTAGCTATTTTATCATGCCCAAGTAACTATTTTTTACGCAAATCATAACCTCTTTTTTTTTTGTCACTTCTAAATTTATCAAGTTGTCAGACTCTGGGAGATCTAACATACACCAGTTCACCTTTTACCTCCTTCGTTTTGAGATATATTGTGATATATAGATATATGTATATGTTTTATATACATATATATATCTTTAATTCACTTGGAATTGTTTTTAGTGAACCTTTTCAGGCAAAAATCTGCATTAAAATTTTTTTCCTGATTGTTAATGCAATTTCGCAGAATGACTTGACCTCGCTGTTTGTGTGCAGTAGTTACACTGAGAAATTTATTTTTTCTCTATTCATTGAGAGTTTATTCATAAAATGTTTGTATCATAAGCCTAATGTCTTTCTCCATTTCCTTAGCCATACAAGATATAAGTTTCATGCATTTTTTTTTTCTTTTTTTAAGTTTCATACATCTTACTACCCTATGTGGAAAGTCTGGCAGTAACTCTATTGCCACCTTTCTTGCCTTTTTCTTTTTTAATATTTTTGCTTCTTGAACTAGGATCATTTCTGGTCTCATTCTACCACAAACCCTTTTTCACTGCTTTTTGTTATTTGGACCTGTACTGTTAACTTTTTCATTTCTTTTTCTCCTTTTTTTTCATTACAGGGAGCACTCCTACTACCCCGACCTCCTCTCAAGCCCCACAGAAACTTGATCCTCCAGCAGCTGCAGCCTCTGTCTCTGCACCACCTTCATCATCTGCTGCTCCCGTTGCCACCTTCTCTTTACTTCCTGCTGGGGGAGCCCCTGCTGTGTTCTCCTTTGGTGCTTCATCCTTGAAATCATCTGCTTCTGTCACTGGGGAGCCCTCTTCATATTCCAGTGGCCCTGACAATTCCAAAGCAGCCCTGGTCTCTGGCACATCAACCTTCTCTTTTGCTCCTCCTTCTAAAGCCTCCCTGGCCCCCACCCCTGCAGGATCACCCATGGCCCCATCAGCTGCTTCATTCTCCTTTGGATCAGCGGGTTTTAAGCCTACCCTGGAAAGTACACCAATGCTGAGTGGGTCTGCGCCAAATTTAACGATGAAGCCTTGCTTCCCACCATCATCCTCTGCAGTCAAAGTCAACCTGAGCGAAAAGTAAGTCACTTTAAAAAGTTTGATTCTTCTGTTAGATAGGTAGAAATATTGCAGGGTATTAGCTGGTATTAGAGTCATTGTGAGTGAAATTACTCAATAGAAATTTTTGTCCAAAATAAAACTTGCAAATGGTGTATATTCAACCAATGTAGAAAGCTTTCATTTTGTCAGTGAACAGAGGCAGAAGTGTTCTCTTAGCTAGTGTTACATTTTCTTGACCTCTAGGCAATTCATATTTAAATACTTGTTTTGCTTTTCCACATTTTAAATGCAAGAGATATTTCTTATTTTTGAAAAGGAAGCATGGTGGGCCCTGTGGCACAAGCCTATAATCCTAACACTCTGTGAGGTTGAGGCAGGGGGATTGCTTGACCTCAAGAGTTGGAGACAAGCCTGAGCAAGAGCAAAATCCCATCTCTACTAAATATAGAACAATTAACCGAGTGTCATGGTTTGTATCTATAGATCCATCTACTCAGGAGGCTCAGCAGGATCACTGGAGCCTGGGAGTTTGAGGTTGCAGTGAGCTATGCTAATACCACTGCACTCTACCTAGGGTGCCTGAGCAAGATTGTCACCAAAGAAAAAGAAAAAATGGAGGAAGCAATGCAGAATATACATTACATCCTGGAAGTGAAATGAGTCCCTTGTAGTCTTTTTTTTTGCAGTTTTTGGCCAGGGCTGGGTTTGAACCCACCACCTCCAGCATATGAGGCTGGCACCCTACTCCTTTGAGCTACAGGTGCTGCCCCTTTGTAGTCTTTTTGTTTGTTTGTTTTGTTTTTTTTTTTTTTGAGACAGAGCCTCAAGCTGTCACCCTGGGTAGAGTGCCCTGGCATCACAGTTCACAGCAACCTCCAATTCCTGGGCTTAAGCGAGTCTCCTGCCTCCGCCTCCCAAGTAGCTGAGACTACAGGCACCCACCACAACGCCTGGCCATTTTTTGGTTGCAGCCGTGATTGTTGATTGGCGGGCCCGGGGCTGGATTCGAACCTGCCAGCTCAGGTGTACGTGGCTGGCGCCTTAGCCCGTTGAGCCACAGATGCCGAGCCTGTTTTGTTTTTTTGAGACAGAGTCTCACTTTGTCACCCTCGATAAAGTGCCGTGGGATCACAACTCACAGCAACCTCAAACTCTTGGGCTTAAGCGATTCTCTTGCCTCAGCCTCCCAAGTAGGTGGGACTACAGGCACCCGCCACAATGCTTGGCTATTTTTTTTAGAGATGAAGTCTCACTCTGGCTCAGGCTGGTCTCGAACCCATGAGCTTAGGCAGTCCATCCTCCTTGGCCTCCCAGAGTGCTGAGATTATAGGCATGAGACATTGTGCCTGACTTTGAGTCCCTTGTAGTTTTTATCCCCTTGTGTCTACTATACTCGCTCTGAACTATTCTCTATAAGCCAACAGAGTGATCTTATGAAATTGTAAATACATTAAGATGACTGTCCTGCTAGACCGGTCCTTGATGCTTCTCATTGCTTTTCGACTACAATCCAAATTTTTAGCATGGTATCCAGTCTCCTACAGATTTATTTAGGTCCTGGAGCTCACTCATAACTCTTTTATTTCTTCTTTATCTTCTTGTTCTGTTCTTGCTGAAATGCAGGCTTCTTGAGGGAAGTAATCCCTTATATCTTGTAACCCCTCCCAAAGTAACCATGAGTGTAAACATCTCAGCTTTCCCCTGCTCTCCATGCTGCTGTGTGAGGTCCTCCTGCTGTCGCTGTCCTTGCTGACGTGGGATTGGCACTCAGCCACCTCACTCTAATGGTCGCAGAGCTCTTTTGTTGGCTGCACCACAGTTTGTCTGCCCAGTCATCTAATGCTGTGTATTTAGATTGCTTAACAGCTTTTGCTCTTTAGGTGGAACTGACTTTACGTTTCCTTTACACCATAAACATCCTAAAAATAGTGTGCTACTTTTTTCTTCCCCTTTCACTCTCCAGAGAAGGTGACTGCCCCCCAAAGTGAGTTCTTAATCATTTCATTGAAAAAAAGTACTAAACTGTCCTAAGCTTGGTTGGGTCTCCCCATCCTTTTTTTTACTCAGCTGGATAGAATAGAAAATAAGTATTTTCGGCTCAGTGCCTGTGGCTCAACGGGCTAAGGCGCCAGCCACATACACCTGAGCTAGCGGGGTCGAATCCAGCCCGGGCCCGCCAAACAACAATGATGGCTGCAACCAAAAAAATGGCCGGGCGTTGTGGCCGGCGCCTGTAGTCCCAGCTACTCGGGAGGCCGAGGCAGGAGACTCGCTTAAGCCCAGGAATCGGAGGTTGCTGTGAGCTGTGATTCACAGCACTCTATCCAGGGTGACAGCTTGAGGCTCTATCTCAAAAAAAAAAAAAGAAAAGTATTTTACATCATAATAAACTTAATTTCATCCTCACGGTAAGGACTCAGTATTTGAATAATCCATTCCTAAATAAGCAGACGATAATATAAATGTTTCCTTTCAACTTTCACCTTTTTATAAGAAATAGCTGAACATTAATATCTCCTAAAGCAAAAAGCTACAGATAGTAAGTTATCCTTTGGTGACATTGCTCATGCCAGTGTGAAAAAATCATCTAGCAGGCTTTTCTGAGGCATTTGGGCTCTCATTTTTAGGTTTACTGCCGTGGCTACCTCTGCTCCTCCTGTTAATAGTTCTCAGAGCACGCCTTCAATACTGCCAATATCTTCCGCCTGCAAGCCAGCTGTTTCTACACCTCTCAGCCACCCCACACCTGTCTCAGCATCAGTCAGTTCCATATCACTGAAGTCCTCGGTCTCTCCCTCACTATCAGGTATGATTTTAAACAACTTTAGATCTCAATCCTCCCTTCCCAGAGTAATGGTTTTCAGTGTTAATAATCCTAGCTGGGGGTGGGGTGGGGGGCGGCACCTGTGGTTCAATGAGTAGAGCGCAGGCCCTATATACCACCCATATACAAGGGTGGTAGGTTCAAACCCAGTGCTGATCAAACTGCAACAAAAAGATAGCTGGTGGCACTTGTAGTCCCAGCTACTTGGGAGGCTGAGGCAAGAGAATCACCTAAGCCCAAGAGCTGAGCTGTGATGCCACAGCACTCTACTAAGGGTGACAAAGTGAGATTCTGTCTCTTAAAAAAAAAAAAAATCCTAGCTGAGGAAGTTATTTTTTCTTGCTTCCTGTATCTCACAATAACCCATTTATGCTTTATGTTCTATTATTGGAATGGTAGTGATATAGGAGTTATTTATATCCTACTGTTTGAGGTCATCGCTGAGGTCTGATTTTTCATACATGTCTGCCTCCTGTGTTATCACATGGTGCCCAGAGTTAGTCACTGCTGCAGATACTGGTATGCTGGGAGCTTGTCCAGCACACCAAAAGAAAAAATTCAGAAATTTCACCTTCTGGCATAAATGGGTTGTGCTGTGATTTTCATACTCTGAATTGGGAGATTTGTAATGGCCTTGAGGCTACCAGGCTTCTCTCTGATACTTCTCATGGAGCTGAGAAAGTGTCTTGCTATTGGGCATTTATCTTCACATGGAGCCTGCCCTCTGTGCAAGACAATTGTAGAGCAATGCTTTAGGGCGCACAGGAGAGAGCTCTGTGTAACTCTTATGATTTTTTTTTTTCTTAGAGACAGAATCTTACTGTGTCACCCTCGGTAGAGTGCCATGGCATCACAGCTCACAGGAATCTCCAGCTCTTGGGCTTAGGCAATTCTCTTGCCTTAGCCTCTCGAGTAGCTGGGACTATAGGTGCCTGCCACAGCGCCCGGGTATTTTTTTGTTGCAGTTTGGCTGGGGCTGGGTTCAAACCTGGCACCCTCCGTATATGGGGCTGGCACCCTATTCACTGAGCCACAGTTGCCATCCCCTTGTGATTATTGTAGAGCAGTGCTTTAGGGCACACAGAAGAGAGCTATGTGTAACTCTGTCCCCCAATGCCCTGGGGACAGTATTTGTTTTTCACAGTCATACTATAAGCAAGAAGTTTGTTATGTAAAGATCATGACTAGAAATAATTATAGCCATTGAAGTTCCTGATAATACATGGGCAACCATGCCTAGTCTGTCTTATCTTTTTCTTTTGAACTTAAGAGATTACAAAAATTGTGTAATGAATGCTATGCCCTTTACTGAGATCCAGCACTTGCCAACTTTTACACCATTTGATTTATCTTTCTTTTTGTGTAAAGGGTTTTTATGAAATTAATTTTAGACATCATGAAACACTTTATCCCTAAATATTTCACCGTAAATATTCTAAAATCAAAGACACATGGCTCAGTGCCCATAGCTCAGTGGTTAGGGCGCCAGCCACATACACCAAGGTTGGCAGGTTTGAATCAAACCTGGGCCTGCTAAACAACAATGACAACTGCAGCCAAAAAAATAGCTAGGCGTTGTGGCAGGCACCTATAGTCCCAGCTACTTGGGAGGTTGAAGCAAGAGAATCACTTGAGTTTGAGTTTGCTGTGAGCTGTGACCACATAGCACTCTACTGAGGGTGACAAAGTAAGAGTCTGTCTCCAAAAAAAAAAAAAGAAGAAGAAGAAAATAAAATCAAAGATACACAGTAAATTATCAGACTTGAGAAATTTAACAGTAATCTCACCTATAGTCCCTATGTATAATTGTCCTAATAGGGTTATTTGTGGCTGTTTTTGTTTGGTTGGGTTTTGGGGGTTGGGGGGTTGGCTTTTGTTTTTTTGTTTGAGACAGAATCTCACTCTGTTACCCAAGCTAGAGTGCCGTAGCATCAGCTTAGCTCATAGCAACCCCAAATTCTTGAGCTCAGGGAATCCTCCTACCTCAGCCTCCCCAGTACTTGAGACTACAGGCACCCTCTACTATGCCCACATGATTTCTGTTTTTAGTAGAGGTGGGGTTTTGCTTAGACTGGTCTCAACTCTTGAGCTTTTTTTTTTTTTTTTTGTAAAACAGAATTTATTCACAGAAAAGAAAGAAAAGAATACAGGAAACATTAAGGCATCTGTTAGAGGGAGAAAATTCTAGTGGGGAGAGAGAAGCTCTCTCCGTTTCTCTCCCAGTCTTTCTCCA
>CAUYON010152788.1:0-17943 GCA_963573935.1 Arctocebus calabarensis | reverse complement strand
TCAACTTTTGTGAGTGGAGAAAGGCGTGGGTCCAGTTTCAGTATTTTACGTGTGGATGTCCAGTTCTCCCAGCACCATTTATTGAATAGGGATTCATTCTCCCAGTGTATGTTCTTGTTTGGTTTATCGAAGATTAGGTGGCTGTAAGATGTTAGTTTCATTTCCTGGTTTTCTATTCGATTCCAAATGTATGTCTCTATTTTTGTGCCAGTACCATGCTGTTTTAACCATCATGGCCTTGTAGCCTAAAGTATGGTTTTTATTAGTAAGAACTGCCTTAGCTATACGAGGTTTTTTCTGGTTCCATTTTTTTTTTTTTTTTAGACAGAGTCTCACTATGTCACCTTTGGTAGAATGCCATAGTGTCACAGCTCACAGCAACCTCAAACTCTTGGGCTTAAGTGATTCTCTTGCCTCAGCCTCCCACGTAGCTGGGACTATAGATACCTGCCACAACACCTGTCTTTTTTTTTTTGCTGAAGTTGTCATTGTGGTTTGGCAGGCCCAAGTTGGATTTGAACCCACCAGCTCCGGTGTATGTGGCTGGCTCCCTAGCTGCTGAGCTACAGGCACTGAACCCCCACATTCCCTGAACCTATACCAGCCCAAATTCATCTAGGGCCCTCAAGTGATTGGTGAATGGGATAGAGAAATGAGTAATCTGACTCATAAACACCATCTCTTCGCCTGCATTAGGTGTATTGTGTTTACTTGTGAATGCCCTGGGGAGCAGCAACTGAATTAAACAGAACTTTTTTTTTCCACTGTTGCCCTGGGTAGAGTGCCCTTGCTCCATAGCTCACAGCAACCTCAAGCTCTTGGGCTCAAGAGTTGCCTCAGCTTACCAAGTAGCTGAGATTACAGGCACCCACCACACTGCCTGGCTAGTTGTTCTATTTTTATAGAGACGGAGTATTGGTCTTCTGGTCTTGAATTCCTGAGCTCAAGCCATACTTCCCCCTTGGCCTCCCAGAGTACTAAGGTTATAGGCATGAACCACCGTACTCCCAGAGTACTAAGGTTATGGGCAAGAAGGTTATAGTCTGAAATAAACAGAACTTAGAACTAGACCTTCTAATACTGGCACTTAGGTTTTCACTAGGAGTGTATGTATAAATGGGATATGGATATGATCACATGGCTTTCCTTTTAAAAAAGCATGTTTATGCAATAGTTTCTGTACCAATTATATGTTGGAAAAGCATAATAATGTTTACTTGACCTCTCATCCCTTTAAAAGATCTGTATTTGTGTATATTTCTATATATAAAATATATCAGAACTATCATACATGGTTATCATTAAATAAATAATATTTATCTATTTAATAAGTTCAAATTTTTTTATAAACAGCAGTACATAAGAAAAAGGTATGAGGACAATTTGTTCACACAACAGCTCTTATGTGGATAAGGTGGGAACAAATGCAAAAGGCACAGTCACTAAGAGCCTAGGTGGCCAGGCTTGAGGCTGTGGTCATCTGCACAGCAGGCCCAGGTGGCATCCCAGGGCACTGGTTCTCACACTCCCCACCACTGGCTCTTTCCAGGTTTGGTTCTCAACCTTTCTAATGCTTCGACCCTTTAATACAGTTACTCATGTTGTTGTGACCCCCAACCATAAAATTATTTTCATTGCTACTTCATAACTGTAATTTTGCTACTGTTATGAATTGTAATGTAAATATCTGATATGCAGGATGTATTTAGGCGACCCCCGTGAAAGGGTTGTTCAACCTCCAAAGGGGTCACGACCCACAGGTTGAGAACCACTGTCCTAGGATCATAGGGCTCTGAGTTTACACCGAAACTCCTGGCAGGGGTCGGTAGGGTATATTTTTAAGCCAACGGTGTGGTTTAAAGGGTGCTATTGGGAGAGAGTTCCACAAAATCTTTGCTAACTCTTGCTCTAGCCTCAGTCTCATTTCCCTGCCCAGCTAGCTGTTCTGCTTCTCTAGGGTAGGAAAGGAGGTAATAAGGCAATAGAGAATCCCCCAGAGAGAAGTAACCATGGATCTTCTGTAACAAGCAAGGTAGTGAGGACCTCATTACACAGCTCCTGCAAAGGCACCTGCTGTTGCCTCCAAACCTCTCCAAACACTGCAAACCTCTGAGCCATTCAAGGGAATGGAAACTGTAAAATTCTCCCAGGACAGGGACTGATATGTTATACTCTTCTCCACAAACTGAGGGACTTCCGTATTTTGTCTGCTTAGAATATCACCCAAAATATCTATCTCTACCTGCTGCTGAAACATACCTATCATTTCCCAGCCTACTTCTAGCACCATGGGCTCTGTGGAGCAGTCTCTGATGAATCTGCTTCAGAGGTTTCTCATCTTGGCTGTCTGCACAATGGACTATTCCGAGGGCACTTTAAGATAGAAACTGATGTCTGAGGCCGACCCCTGGAAATTCTGGGCTGTTCTGGGAATGAGAATGTTTCCTCAGGTGATTCAAATGTGCATCCTGGGTCAAGACCAGCCACTCCTCCTCCACTTCTGGTCACCTGCAGCACTTTTTCTGGACATGCTACGTGGTACTCATTTTGCTCCTCTTTATGTCACACTATGTGTGAATATATCACTTCTTCAACCTAAGGCCTCTAAGAGTGGGGTAATCTTTCATTCAGACACAGAGCCTTCCCATCAGATTAGACTCCAGAGTTTTAGAAGGCTTCCCCTCCACAGACTCAATAATGGAGGCATCTATGCCATTTTGAGAAGCAGGGTTGGAGAAGAAACTGTAAACTAGGGGTCTTACCTGGGCCTTCCCAGTTAAGACTAAGTCAAAATAGGTTCCCATGAGACTGCCTGGCACATGCACTGTGGAAGGCTAATGTCTTTTTAGAAACAACTGCAACTACCCTCTTGTTCCAATAGGCTGTCTGGTCAGAATGGTGGCAGATCACCCCAGAGAGGGAAAGATGTCATCCTGTTTGTCAGATATGGTAAGCAAAGTTTCAATTAAAAAAAAAAAACAAACTTCCCTATAAAGTTAAGTGTGGAGATTCCCATGGCATTCATTTTTACCCATTTTCCCCTTTCTTTTACATGTCCTGTGAGACCAGCTTTCTAAAAGAGAACAGTCTTAGTCTTTTCAAGTTTACAAAAGGCAGCATCTAGACTTTCTGAATAAAATGATATGACTGTTCAGAAGAAAAGAGTCAAACTCTTCCACTTGCACCTTGCCTGGGCCTCCACTGTCAAAAGGTTTTACCACTCATTCAACCATCATTTCTTGAGCACCTGTTAACGTGCCAGGAACTCAAATACCAACATTATCCCATCCAAGCCTTTGAGGAGCTGCAGATTAGAAGGAGACCAATAGGCAAACAAAAATAACATGGTTTCATCCCGCCATGTAGAAGGAGGTGTGGAGAGGGCATCCATCCATGCAACAAATGGACACCTAGCATCTGCCTACCCTATGCCCTTGCTTAGAAGACAGGTCCAGCTCTCATGGAGCTTGCAAGCGTCCTGGGGAGGAGCCAGAACGTATGGATCACCAAAGCACATGCACACAACTGACTGTGGGCACCAGAGAGGGCAGTCCTCGGGCTGCTGAGGGCCCCTCTGCACAGACCGGTGGCTCCCCCTTATCATCCCCCACACAGGGAGGACGTCGCAAACTCCCACTACTAACAGGAGACCGCTGGATCCCTGTCTGAGGCTGACTGGAGTGAGGGGGTGAGAGCAGGCGGAATCCTCACGGGGATGCGTCACCAGCACCGGGCACCGGGCATCTGCCCCAGCCGGGACGCCACGCCCTGAGCGCGCGGTCGGAGCAGGTGCGTCCTCCAGCACCGGGGCCGTGTGGGTGCTAAAGGTCGGCCTGCTCCGGCCAGCACAAAGGATTCCGCAGGGATCCCAACTCTGGCAAGGTTAAGAACCTCCGCACTGAGCTGGCTTGAGGAGCCGCCCGCAGTCCGCGGACACACCCAAAGGCTCCCGGAGTAAGAGTGACCCGCGCTGCGGGAGCCGCACCTGAGGAAGCCGAGGCGGGGCGGGGTGCAAGGCGCCAGGCTGGGGCGGACCTGGGTCTGGCCGGCCGACCCGCCAGGGTGGGAAGGGTGGGAAGGGTAGGAAGGGCGGGCCCGGGCGCGGAGGCGGCCCCGGAGGCGTGAGTCCCGGGTTCCCAGTCCCAGCGACACTCACCGACCCTCAGCGCCGGGGCGGTGGTGACGGCCGGCGCGCGGCCCTCTCGCGGGGTCCACTCTCTTGGCCCCCCGGCTGCCCTCCAGCCTCTCAGGGGCGGCGGAGGCCGGCACTGACAGCTGGGAGGCCACCCTGGAGGGGAGAGGGAGGCCTGGGACCTGCGACTGATGGACGCACCCGGCCGTCCGGGCTCCTGCAGGGGGCGCTGTGAACTGCGCGTGCGCAGTCGGCCGCCCCTGCGGGTGCCCGGCCCGCCCTCGGCCACCCCGGCCGGCCGGACCTGGCGCCTGCGCAGGGCCTCGTACATGTCGCTCAAGTCCGGCAGGGGGCGCGCTACCCCACGCGCGCGCCTAGTCAGCCACCCCTGAGGGCATAAGCTCGCGCCTGCGCTTGGCCACACGCCAGCCCGCGCCTGCGCAAAGTCCGCGTTCGCGCCTACGTCCACCAGGGGGCGTGCAGCGGAGGTTCCCCGCGCGGGGTGAAGCGAGCGATGCCAGGGGCCGTGGAGCGAAGGCGCGGCGACCTCTGCCAGGAATCGCGTTTCACAGCAGCTGAAGTAATTATGCCGGGAAATTCCAGTTTCGTTGGCCTTTTCCGCACTTCCCTTTCCGCGCTCTTTCCAGAGCCCTCCTTTCCTTGGGCCCCTCGTCATGGCTCGTTGGTTGCTTCTGCCCAAGGGAAGGCGAGATGGGGATCAGGAATCTTCTGGAATTTGGCCGACGGTGCGGGCGTCGAGTCTGTGGGAGAAGTCCCAGTGTCCCGGGGTGTGGCCCAGTCACAGCCCCAATTCAGGAGCGAGGAAGGCCTCCCCGGTATTGGGGCCGGTTAGGGTCACCTCAGGCCGGGGGCGGGGACGGGGGCGGTCCCGAGCCCGTCAGGGCACCTGCGGGGAGGGCTCTGGGGCTAGGTTGGGTCACAGGGTCAGAGTCACCCAGGGAGGTCTCCAGGACTAAGCAGGGGTCAGCGAGGTGTGGCCAGGACGGGGCGGGTCGGGGTCTCGGGCCCCAAGCGTGGGGGCGGGGCCAACAGTCGCGGCGGGCGGAGTCCAGCAGGTGCGCCGAGCTGCCCGCAGCAGGACCACGGTCGTCCGGGCGCGCGCCCTTCTACTGGTGTCCCAGGCAGTGGTGGCTGGGCCGGGAGCCCCGCAGCCTTTACCTGGGGAGCCATCCGTGACCCGTTACCTCCATCCTCGCACCCAGCCTGCCGCCATTCCCAAGACTGGACGGACTAAACCGTAACGTGGTGCCCCAGTCAGGGGCTGACATCTCTCAGCTCCTCAGAACTCCTTAAGGGGTTGGAGTCGAGCTGCATTGTCTCATAACACTTTTAGTTCTCAAAAGTTACGTCCTTTTTAGCCCAGAAGGTAGGCTTCTTAAGGAACGGGACTTTGCTTCTCGTGTAGAGCCAGGGTCCTGGAATACCCAGCACAGAGGAGGCTTGTTCAATGAAGGGGTCACAAAGGTTTGGCTTCAAATCTTTGCTCTCCCCTTAACTAGTTTAGAAATATCATTTCACCTTTCTAAACCTCAATTTTCTATCCCTAAAATCGAAATGATGTTGTTAATAGCACAGTCAAAATTTTGTTTTATCTTTTTTGGGGGGGGTGTCAAATGAGGAAAACCGTTTAAGTGCTTATCACAATGCCTGACACAGAGAAGTCAAATAAATGCTGGTATAATGAGAGTAGGACTGGAGATTTACATAGCCTGGTAGGTTCTAGTCTCCATAATGAGCATATAGGAAAAGGCAATTGAATACAGTTACAGGATGGGTGGGGGAGTAGATTATTAATGTGCTGCAAACACCTTAAGAACCTTTTCTCCATCTTTCCTCATACCCATGCCCAACCAAAATAGCTTCCCCATTATCTACTTCCTGCCAGAAATGTAGGTGAACCTGGGCAACTGGCCCTTCTCTTCATGCTACATTCTCACTCAATCAATCTTTTTTCTTTCTTTTTCTTTTTTTTGTAGAGACAGAGTCTCACTCTATTGCCCTTAGTAGAGTGCCATGGCCTCACAGATCACAGCAACCTCCCAACTCCTGGGCTTAAGTGATTCTCTTGCCTCAGCCTCCCTAATAACTGGGATTACAGGTGCCCGCCAGAACACTAGGCTATTTTTTGGTTGCAGTTTGGCCGCCACAACACCAGGATATCAGTCTTTTTTCTTTGGAAAATCAATCCTCAGCTGGCTGGTGATTGTTCAGCTACTAGGGAGGCTGAGGTGGGAGGATCACTTGAGTCTAGGAGTTGGAGGCTGCAGTGAGCTATGGTTGTGTCACTGCCCTCCAGCCTGGGAACCCCTCCCCCAAAAAAATCCTCTCATTTTTCCCAGCCTTTTCTAAGCCTGATCTCAGTTCTGTATAACTAAATTAAGTAACAGAGCTTGCTGACTCAGTATTTCCCTTAGATGAAAGATGAGGGTGAAAGTATTGGAAGGAAACTTCACAGATGAAGACAGATAATTTATAAAGAGTACTAATTTTATATCTCTGTCTTAACCTTGTCAGGTTAAATATTAATCATTATTAAATGTCACAGTTGTGAGCTAGAAGGATGTGAAGGTCATTGGCAAAAGAATTTTATTATGCACAAAAATTCCAGGCTCAGGACTTAACTTTCATTAAATAGCAGCTGCGCAGTTGGTTGGACCCTTTTGATGTTGTGAACAAAAAACAAATCTAGATGTTCCATCTACTCTTTTCTTTCCAAATGGAGGTCCAGATAAGGGTCACAATTTCTTCAAAATCACCCAGTTAGCTAATACTGGAACCCAGGTGTTCAGGCTCCTAGTTTACCACTCCCTGGTATGAAAACGCATTCATATATCACGATTGCATACTGAGTGATTGCAGGATGTACTCTTGTACGTTACCATAGTGCAAATATTACTTTCTTTTCTGTCAAGATTGATGACAAAAGTTCTAGTGGATGGTGACCTTCATAAATCTTATGGCTTACAAAAGGCAGGAAACCTAACCATTAAACTACTTGGCTGATGAGAGTGTGTGTGGTGTTTTCTTAATTTCTTACTCTCTAAATTTTTTTTCTTTCTTTTTTTTGAAACAGAGCCTCAAGCTCTCACCCTGGACAGAGTACTGTGGCATCACAGCTCACAGCAACCTCCAATTCCTGGGCTCAAGCGAGTCTCCTGCCTCCGCCTCCCAAGTCGCTGGGACTACAGGCGCCCGCCATAACGCCCAGCCATTTTTTGGTTGCAGCCGTCATTGTTGTTTGGTGGGCCCAGGCTGGATTCGAACCCACCAGCTCAGGTGTACGTGGCTGGCACCTTAGCCAGTTGAGCCACAGGCGCTGAGCCTAAATTTTTTTTCTTAATTAAACTAATTTGTCAGTTCTGAATTTTTTTCAAGGGGTACAGATATAGTATCTATCTATCTATGGTACAGCAGTGCCCAAGTTGCTGGTGTATCAATGTAGAATCTTAAAATAAGGCTTCTCTAATTGTTTCCTTAGGAATGATGTTGTAGTTCAGAGATATATTCTAGACTAAGCTGTACACATTATTCAGTGGTTGAATTCCTTTATTCCTTTATTCAGTGGTTGAAAGGCATCATATTTCAGTGTATGTTTTAGTATTTAAAACCAGTTGTGGAGGCTCGGCCCCTGTAGCACAGTGGTTGTGGCGCCAGCCACATACACCAAGGCTGGCAGGTTATAGCCCGGCCCAGGCCAGCTAAACAACAATGAGAACTGTAACAAAAAATAGCCGGTGCTGTGGTCGGCACCTGTAGTCCCAACTGCTTGAGAGGCTGAGGCAGAATAGCTTAAGCCCAATAATTTGAGGTTGCTGTGAGCTATGGTGCAGCAGCACTTTATCAAGGGCGACATAGTGAGACTGTCTCAAAAAAAAAAAAAAACAAAAAAAAAACAGTTGTGGACTCTGGCTACATTGCCTTGGATTTAATCCCAGCTGTTAATATCTTAAGGCAAATTACTTAATCTTTCTGTGTTTGGGTCTTCTTGTGTAAGATGGGGATCATATAGTACTCATTTCATAGAATTGCAAAGATTAGATGCATTTGGCGGTGCCTGTGGCTCAGTGAGTAGGGCATCAGCCCCATATACGGAGGCTGGTGGATTCAAACCCGGCTGGGCCAGCTAAACAACAATGACAACTGCAACAAAAAAATAGCCAGGCGTTGTGGTGGGCGCCTGTAGTCCCAGCTACTTGGGAAGCTGAGGCAAGAGAATTGGGTTGCTGTGAGTGTAATTCAATGGCGCTCTACCAAGGGAGACAGAATGAAACTGTCTCTAAAAAAAAGAAAAAGATGCATCATATATATATAGAGTGTAGTACTTAGTGCTTGGCACTAAGCAAGAGCTCAGTTAGTGATCTTAGTGTTGTGTTATAGATTGAGGATACAAACATGAATGAAATTTATGTATTCTCTAGGATCTCACAAAGCAAATGCTCATTTCAATTTAGTTTTCATTGTGTGCTTACTATATGCCAGGTGAAATTTAATATAAAATGTGAATAAAGCACCATGTATGATTTAATAGAATTCAGAGTCTCCAACATGTTGGAGTCTAAATATATTGTTAAAAGCAAAGATATAACAATTGAAAATAATATAGGCTAGACATGGTGCCTCACACCTATAATCCTAGTACTTTGGGAGATTAAGACAAGAGGATCAATTGAGGCCAAGAGTTAGAGACCAGCCTGAGCAATCTAGCAAGTCCCTATTTCTACAAAAAAGAAAAAAAAATCATGTAGGTATAATGTTGTGGACCTGTAGTCCTAGCTACTTGGAAGGCTGAGTCAGGAGGATGGTTTGGGCCTACGATTTGGAATTGGAGGTTGTAGTGAGCTAGCCTGGGTGACACAGCAAGACCTTCTCGTTTCTTTAATAACCATTGATCTTGAACATCTTTTCATGTACTTGTTGGCCATTTGTAAATCTTTGGAGAAATATCTATTCAAGTCCTTTCTCCTTTTTAAAGTTTGGATTATTTTATCTGTTTGTTGTTGAGTTGTAATATTAATAGATCTTTATATACTCTGAAGAGTAAATCATTATCAGATACATGACTCACAAATATTTTCTCATGTAGGTTGTCTTTTTACTTTCTTTCTTTCTTTCTTGTTTTTTTTTTGAGACAGAGCCTCAAGCTGTCACCCTCCCTGGATAGAGTGCCGCAGCATCACAGCTCACAGCAACCTCCAATTCCTGGGCTCAAGCGATTCTCTTCCCTCTGCCTCCCAAGTAGCTGGGATTACAGGCGCCCGCCACAACACCTGGCCGTTTTTTGATTGCAGCCATCATTGTTGTTTGGCGGGCCCAGGCTGGATTCGAATCCACCAGCTCAGGTGTACATGGCTGGCGCCTTAGCCCGTTGAGCCACAGGTGCCGAGCCGTCTTTTTACTTTCTTGATAACGGCCTTCATTGCACGAAAGTTCCAAATTTTGATGAAATTCACTTTGTGTTTTCTTCTGGTGCCAAGACTAAAACTACATTGCCAAATCTGAGGTGAAAAATATTTACCCCTAGATTTCTTCTATAAGTTTTATATGTAGGCCATTGATCTATCTTGAATTAATGTTTGTATATGAATGAGGTAGGAACCTACTTCATTCTTTGGCATATGGTTATTGGTTGACCTAGTACCATTTATTGAAGAGAATTTTTTTCCCACTAAATGATCTTGGTACCTGCTATGATCTGAATGTTTGTGTTGTCACCAAATTCAGATGTTGAAATCCTAATCTACACAGTGACAGTATTAGGAGGTAGGGCCTTTGGGAGGTGGTTAGGTGAAGGGGCAGAGCCCTCATGAATGGAATTATTGCTGTGATAAAAGAAGTATGGGAGCGATCCCTTACCCCTTCTAACACATGAGGTTATGACAAAAAGATATCCATCTAGGAAGCAGGTCATCACCAAACCCTGAATCAACCAGCACTTTCATCTTGGACTTCCCAGCATTCCAGAACTATGAGAAATAAATTTCTGTTGCTCATGAGTGACCCAGTTTATAATATTTTGTTGTAGCAGCCCCAATAAACCAAGATAACACTCTTGTTAAAAATCATTTGATCATAGATGTTCAGGGTTATTTCTAAACTCTAAATCCTATTACATTGATATATCTGTTCTTATGCCAGGTTTTTTTTTTTTGAGACAAAGTCTCACTGTTTTGCCTTTGGTAGCATGCCATGGCGTTATAGCTCACAGCAACCTCAAACTCTTGGGCTTAAGCGATTCTTTTGCCTTAGCCTCCCAAGTAGCTGGGACTACAGGCACTTGCCATACCACCTGGCTATTTTTTTCTTGTTGTTGTTTTATAGTTGTCATTGTTTAGCAGGCCCCAGCTGGGTTTGAACCTGCCAGCCCTGGTGTATGTGGCCAGGACTCTAATCACTGAGCTATGGGCACCAAGCCTCTTATGCCAGTTTTGACTATTATAGCTTTATAGTAAGTTTTTTTTTTTTTTTTTTTTTGAGACAGCCTCAAGCTATCACCCTGGGTAGAGTGCTGTGGCATCACAACTCACAGCAACCTCCCATTCCTGGGCTCAAGTGAGTCTCCTGCCTCCCTCCCAAGTAGCTGGGACTACAGGTGCCTGCCACAACGCCTGGCCATTTTTTGGTTGCAACCGTCATTGTTGTTTGGCGGGCCTGGGGTGGATTCAAATCTGCCAGCTCAGGTGTATGTGGCTGGCGCCTTAGCCCATTGAGCCACAGGCGCCGAGCCTATAGTAAGTTTTGAAATTGGGAAATGTGGGTCCTCTTTGTTTTCTTTTTCCATTTTATTTTGGCTATTTGGGACCCTTTGCAGTTCCATATAAATTTGAGAAGCAGTTTTTTTCATTTCTGCAAAAAAGGCCATTAGGATTTTAATAGGGCTTATATTGAATCTGCAGATCTTTCATGGAGTATTGCTATTTTAATGGTATTGACTGTTGTAATCTAATGGTATTGACTGTTGTAATCTGTGAACATGAGATGATTTTCCATTTACTTTGGGGTTCTTTAATCAAAATTTGTAGTTTTCAGTGTATGAATCTTTTACAATGAAAGATTGAGTCCTTAGCTAAATTTGTCTTTAGGTATTTTATTCTTTTGGATGCTAATGTGAAAGAGGTCGTTTTTTTGTGCCGGGTATGGTGGCTCATGCCTATAATTCTAGGACTCATGTTCTGGTAAGCCAACATGAGTGGATTGGTTGAGCTTGGGAATTGAAGACCAGCCTGAGCAAGAGCGAGACACCATTTCTAAAATATAGCTGGGCATTGTGGTGGGCACCTGTTATCTCAGCTACTTGGGAGGCTGAGACAAGAGAATCGCTTAAGCATAAGAGTTTGAGGTTGCTGTGAGCTATGAGGCCACAGCACTCTACCCTGGGCAACATAGTGAGACTGTCTCAAAAAAAGAAATTGTTTTCTTAATTTTTTTTTTCAGGTTGTTTATTTCTAGTGTACATAAATGTAACGAGGTTTTGTGTTATACCCTAAAACTTCACTAAATTTATTAGCTCAAATAGTTGTATGTATGTATATACAAATGTTTATGTATGGATTCCCTATATATAAAAATCATATAATCCACAGAGATCGTTGTACTTCTTACTTTCCAATTCAGATGCCTTTTATCTTTTTATTTATTCATTTATTGTCTAAAGTATCTTTGCAAAGACTATATATCTTGTTATGTACTAAATCTGTGTTTCATTATCTTTTCAGTCAGCCAGTGACCTGATAAGAGATTTCTTTAAATACTTGGATCCAATAAGAAAGGAAAAATGGAAAGATTACCTATCTCTTTAAATTCCCATGACCGATGTCACCTGCAAAGCCACTGCATCCCATGGGTGTTGAAACAATGGCCACCTTCTGTACTGCCCCTTTAGTGATCAAAAGAAGCAATCAAAACATATAACCACAATTTAAGAAGAACAAAATCCCTGTTACCCACCCTTGGACCAGCAAATCACATAGGAACTCTGGGCTACCATTGCTTCGGGATTGGTAGCAGCTAAACAAAATGCCAGCATTCACTGATAGTTATCAGCCTCTATTCATCAAGTATTTCCCCAGTGCTACAAGTGTTTGACCAGACTCCAGTCTTCCAAAATAGTTGTTTCAGACAGTTCCTGCTATTTCATTTGGTGTTTCTGTTGGGGCACCTAAGTCCTGGAACTTCCTGCTCCATCACCTTCTGTGATGTCACTCAGCATTCCTCTTTAAAGCTGCTTCTGAAAATCTTGTGTTCATGAGAAAGAGCCAGTGTCTTTGTCTTTGCCAGTGTCATTGTAGGAAGCATAAAAGAGACAATAGACATAGCACAACCAAGAATGAGGGCTTTCTAGGAACAGCAATCATGTTTTCCCAATATTTACATGAGCTCTTTACACAACTTTCTGTTGTGTAGTGTTAGGAGGGCTCTTACCTCAGGAAAAATCTATCTAGTTTTCTTTCCCCACTGTGAAGATATTTTCTGGAAATGAAAATAAAATTTTCATTATAGTATTAGCATCAAAAAATTAAATTATGTATTATACTCAGGAAACAGAAAAATTGAAAAAAGGAGGAAATTTCTGCTATCCAAAGTATTTTTCTTTCTTTCATTTTTCTTCCAACCACATCCCTAAAAAAACTGCATACCCAGCTTAGCGCCTGTAGCTCAAGCGGCTAAGGTGCCAGCCACATACACCAGAGCTGGCAGATTCAAATCTAGCCTGGGCCTGCCAAACAACAATGAAAACTACAACAACAACAACAAAAAAACAGCCGGGCATTGTGCCGGGTGCCTGTAGTTGCAGATACTTGGGAGGCTAAGGCAAGAGAATTGCTTGGAGGTTGCTGTGACCTGTGATGCCATGGCACTCTACCTAGGGTGACAGCTAAGGATATGTCAAAAAAAAAAAGACTACATACCCTTTAACTAATTAATTAATTTGTTAAATATTTACTGACTGCCTACTGTGTGCTGCTTTGCTCTTGTGTCTGGATCCTGTTTTGGAAAAAAAAGAAAAAGATCCCTGCCTTTGTGGAGAATACATAGGGAAGTCAGATAAGTAAGATAAATAGCACGTAAATTGTTTAAAAGTGCTAGAAAGAAAAATAAACATGGAGAGTTGATATAAAATGTTTAGGGATGTTGAAATTTTATATAGGATGGTTAGAAGAGGTCTCATCAAGAAAGTGACATTTGAATAAAGATCTGGAAGAAGAAGGACAGTGTTGATAACATGGGGAAAGTGTGGTCTCAGAAACATAAATTTTAGGCAGAAGTGTGTTTGGTCTGTTTCAGCAGAGCCCATGATATAGGAGCAGGGAAAAGGAAGGAGTTAAAATTGATGAGAAGAAATGAGATGAAAAAGCAACAGGAACTATATCCTGTAGAACTTTTTGGGTCATTATAAGGCAAGGCTTTTGCTTAAAGTGAGATGGGAGCCATTAGAGATTTTTGACCAAAGGAGTAGGTATGATCCGACTTAGCTACAGTCACTCTTATAACTGCATGGGGGGATTGTGAAGTGGCCGGTGCAATGGTACCACCACAGAAACTGTTGCAGAAATTCAGACAAGGGTTGATACAAGTAGAGGTGGGAACAGGGATTCAATTCTGAGTATATTTTGAAGGTAAAGCCAACAGGATGTGTTGACAAACAGGATTTAGGCTGTAGAAGAGAGAAAAAAGTCAAGAATAATCCTGTGTAGAAGTAAATACCATTGATATTTTGGTATATAAACTTCAAGTTTCTTGTATGCATGTTCATACTATTTATTTAGTTAGTTAAGAGACAGGGCCTTGCTCTGTCACCCAGGCTGGAGAGGAGTGGCACAATCATAGCTCACTGTAACCTTGAATTCTTGGGCTCAAGTGATACTCCTATCTTAGTTTTCCCAAGTATCTGGAACTATAGGTGTACACCACCATGCTTAGTTAATTTTTTTATTTTTTATAGAGATGGAGTCTTTTCTTTATTGCCCACTGGTCTTGAACTCCTGGTCTTAAGCAAACCTTTCGCCTTGGTTTCCTAAAGTGCTGAGGTTACAGATGTGAGCCACTGTGCTTAGCCCTATACTTTTTTTTTTTTTTTTTTTGAGACATAGCCTCAAGCTGTCACCCTGGGTAGAGTGCCGTGGCATCACAGCTCACAGCAACATCCAATTCCTGGGCTCAAGCGAGTCTCTTGCCTCCGCCTCCCAAGTAGCTGGGACTACAGGTGCCCCCCACAACGCCCAGCCATTTTTTGGTTGCAGCCGTCATTGTTGTTTGGCGGGCCCTGGGGCTGGATTCGAACCCGCCAGCTCAGGTGTACGTGGCTGGCGCCTTAGCCCGTTGAGCCACAGGCACCGAGCCAGCCCTATACTTTTTAATGTTTTCTTAAAATCAAAAATGTAGTCATCCTTACCTACTAATTGTAACCACCTTGTATCGTAACATGTTATTTTGCTGTGTTATTAAATAGTTATATCAGTTTCGTAAAAAGAAGGATAATCCTGTTTAAGAATAGAACTGATAATTAGGAGAGGAAGACTGTATATATATATATTTTTTGAGATGGAGCCTCAAGCTGTCACCCTGGATAGAGTGCTGTGGCATCACAGCTCACAGCAACCTCGAATTCCTGGGCTCAAGCGAGTCTCTTGCCTCCGCCTCCCAAGTCGCTGGGACTACAGGCGCCCGCCACAACGCCTGGCCATTTTTTGGTTGCAGCCGTCATTGTTGTTTGGTGGGCCCAGGCTGGATTTGAACCCGCCAGCTCAGGTGTACGTGGCTGGTGCCTTATCCTGTTGAGCCACAGGCGCTGAGCCTAGGAGAGGAAGACTGTTAAGACAATTTGTTTTGTTAAGAGTAATCTAAGTAGGCCAGTTTGGCCATGTTGGGTTTGAGATGAAATACATGGAGGTGTTAAGCAAGCAATTGAATAAGTGGATCTAGAGTCTGGGCCAGGACCAGGCTGTGGGGTAGATATTTGAACCCGCCACCCTCAGGATATGGGGCCAGCACCTTACTCACTGAGCCACAGGTGCCTCCCCTATTTTTTAATTTTTATTTATTTATTTTTTGTTGTTGCATTTTTGCCAGGCTGGGTGGGGAGTAGATATTTAGAAGTCATCAACATATATGTGGATTCATACCTAAGAACTGAGTGAGATGGCTTAAGAAGCAAATATCACTGTAAAAGAGACCACATACTAAACCCTGGAGCCCTTTAAAGAGCTGGAGAAAGAATCTGCAAAAAAGACTGAGAAGGAACTGCTAGAGAGGTAGGAGGAAAAATAGTCTATCCTGATGATCTGAAAGCCAAGAGAAGAAAGTTTTCAAGAATGAAAGAGTAACTCTTAACATTTTTGTATTATGTATAACATTTTTCCTCATTTGTTTCCTGACTAGTGGTGAGCCCTCCTTTTCATCTAGAAAAATGGCAGTGTTGAAGAAGTTAAAACTTCTTCTCTGGAAAAATTTTATCTTGAAGGTAGGTGTTATTATCTATGGGGAAAATGTAAGTCCTTGGAAGGGACTGAATGTTTAAATTAAATTGTTTTATGGCTTGGCGCCTGTAGCACAGTGGTTACGGCACCAGCCACATACACCAAGGTTGGCAGTTTCAAAACCAGATTGCGTCAGTTATAACAACAATGACAATTGTAACAAAAAATAGCTGGACATTGTGGCAGGTGCCTGTAGTCCCAGCTACTTGGGAGGCTGAGACAAGAGGATTGCTTTTAAGCCGAAGAGTTTGAGGTTGCTGTGAGCTATGGTGCCATGGCACTCCACCGAGGGTGACATAGACTCCAAAAAAAATTAAATTGCTTTATAATAATGGGTAAAGAAAAATTAAGAACTTTGCCTGTAAAGGGGCTTTTTTGCAAATGAGTCATGTTTCCATAGTAATTCTGTTAACCCTAGTTATTAAAGATGACATTGTTACTGACGTCTAGCCACTGCTGTTACAGAAAAGCTAAAAGAAGATGTTTCTAGCTAATTCTACTCTACTTTTTTCTTTTTCATGTGTTATATATACAGAGGGGCTAGAAGAAATGAAAGTGTTCTTAATGGAAGAACATTCACCACATAGCTATTTACACTTGTGTTCTGTTTTGTGTTAACACATAGCTTTTATTTTTATTTTAGAAGCGGAAGACTCTGGTAACAATCATTGAACTCTTGATGCCATTACTATTTTCTGCAATTGTATTGTATCTTCGTTTCAACAGTGTGCCAAGAAAAAGACCTTCTACTAACTATCGTGCAGTTGATATCAATTTACTGCCAGAATTCTTCCGTAATTTTCCTTTGAACAACAAATTTCAACTGGTTTATATTCCTTCCAAAAGTGAAACTTTGAAGGCTGTCATTGAAATGGCGGAGCAAAGCTTTGATGTTGAGTTTGAAGGTTAGACATAAAGATGGGGTAAGGATAGGGAGGGCATTTTATAAATTATAGTTTGAAGTTTTTCCCTGAGTGTTCTTACAGTAATGATTCCAAAGGTGGGGTCTCCAAATTTTAAAGAGCATACAGAGGTCTTAGGGAAGCTGTCCATGATGTATTTTTATTTTTCAGACAACATACTAGAGACTTGTATATTTTTTGTCATAAAGCTCAATGCTAATTAAAATGTTAAATTTTAAGTATTTGCTTTTAACTCACTATCATAATACTTACCAGATTAATCAGAAGGTCTGATTGGCAGTTATGTCTCTGACTACTAAAATACGGAAGGCATCCAGAGATTCTGAAATAACCTAACTTGTCTCTCTGCTTCTCCTCTTTTCCCATTCTAATCCCATCTCCAGGTGGAGATGGAAAGATCTTCAAAAGGTCAGTAGAATTTGGCCAGTTACCTGCTTAAAAATGCCTTTTGTGTCTACCCAAAGTAAACCAGACTCTTCTCTAGGCTCTGATACTACTTTTCTGTCCAGTCTTAAACTGTTCCACTCTTCCTTGTGCGATCATGTTGGTAACTTTTAATTCCTAGAATACATGAGGTTTTATTTCCTTAGAGTGTTTGTAGGAACCAACAGAATGCTTTGCCCTTATCCAGCTCTTCTGTTGTTACTTCCTCATACTCTTCAGGTTTCAGCTGCATGACAGGAAGGCAGATAAATAGGTTTTATGGTGCTCACTTCTGCCTTCTTCACTTTCACAGAACTCTGATAACTTCTTAGCATTTTTGTGTTTAATTACACATTAACTTACTTCCTTTTCTGTGTATTGTCTGCCTGACCTCACAAAACTCCACCTGTGTGAGGGCAAGGGTCATGTCTGTTTTGTTCATCACCATGATTGTTATAGTGTCTGGCAAATAGGAAATATTCAATACATATTTATGGAATAAATTAATGCAATTAGGTGGACATAATTTTTCAGAATGTGGAATCCGCAGGAGAAAAATTTTTTAAATTACTACAGTTGGTGTATATGCTACTGTAAAATTATGCTAATAAGAGATAGGGCATAAGGTGAAAAGAGTTTTCCTCTCCCAGCTCTAGTACCAGTCAGTGGGAACAGTTCTTTTAAAGGCTGTCAAAGGTAAAATGTGTGGAAACCACTGTTTTGAAAGTTGTGTTTTATGTTTGTCTAATATCCTAAAATATTATATATTCTAATCCACTTACTTTATAAATATGAGATTATAGGGCAGCACCCATAGCTCATTGGGTAGGGCACCAGCCATATACACCAAAGCTGGCGGATTTGAGCCCAGCCCGGGCCTGCTTAACAACAATGACAACTGCAATAATAAAAAAAAAGTAGCTGGGTGTTGTGGTGAGCACCTGTGGTCCCAGCTACTTAGTAGGCTGAG
>CAUYON010152785.1:0-26003 GCA_963573935.1 Arctocebus calabarensis | reverse complement strand
AAAAAAAAGGCTCGGTGCCTGTGGCTCAGCAGGCTAAGGTGCCAGCCACATACACCTAAGCTGGCGGGTTCGAATCCAGCCTGGGCCCACCAAACAACAATGACGGCTGCAACCAAAAACAAAAATGGCCGGGCGTTGTGGCGGGTGCCTGCAGTCCCAGCTACTTGGGAGGAAGAGGCAGGAGACTTGCTTGAGCCCAGGAATTGTTGGAGGTTGCTGTGAGCTGTAAGGCCAGGACACTCTACCCAGGGCAACACCTTGAGGCTGTCTCAAAAAAAAAAAAAAAAAAAAGAACAGCCAGATTCTGTACTTTATGTATTACGTGTTGACAAACTTTTTCTGTAAAGGATAAAACAGAACATATTTTAGGAATTATAGGCCAGTCTCTGTCATAACCACTCGACACTACCACTGTAGTGCAAAAACAGCCATGGCCAATAATATATAAATAAATGAGCATGGCTGTATTTCAAAAAGACTTTATAAAAACAAGCAGTGGGGCAGATTTGGCCATCCCTGACTTAGATGAAAGAACTTATTTAATCACAAATCGACCGCTAATAAGTTTTAGACCATTTTTGCCTTTTACCAAATGAAACACGCATTAAAAAAATTTCAAACTCGGTGCCTGTTGCACAGTGATATCAGCCATGTACGCTGAGGGTGGCCCAGGCCAACTAAACAACTGCAACAAAAAAATAGCTGGGAGTTGTGGCGGGCGCCTGTGGTCCAAGCTAATTGGGAGGCTGAGGCAAGAGAATTGCATAAGCCCAAGAGTTTGACGCTGTTGTGAGCTGTGACGCCACAGTACTCTACTGAGGGCGACAAAGTGAGACTCTGTCTCAAAAAAAAAAAAAAGGAAAAAAATTTCAATGTAGGAATATTAAAATGGTACTCGCTGGTAACTCCAAAAAATTTTTTTGAAGGATCATGTTGACCCTATGTATTCAGGATAATCTCTTACTCTACTAAGAATTTAAAATTTTTAACAAATTCAGGACATATAATTTCATTTTCAAATGTTGTACAGCTGATTCCACATACAGTATTAGTGATAGAGTGAAATTCTGAACAGTGACTCAAAATTTTTTAGTTTGGGTAACTCTTTATGTTATAACTTTTCTGAAGAAAATTTAATACTTAGCTTTCTGGGCAAATACTATACTTGTTGAATTAAAAAGATAATGCCTTGAGATAAGGATGAAATAAGAGAAGAATAAAGAGGATTCATTAAGAAGAGCACAACTTATCACATGTAGGGAATTTTGCCCCTAAATCATCTAAATCCAGATGCAAATGCATTACCTGCATTTCACTATAAGGAGAGACGCACATCCTATAATCTAAGTGTTTATAGGAGCAGCTCTGGAATCACTAACCATTACAATCTCTTGGTGTTAAAGTGCAAATGAAACCAAGTTCACAGGAACCTTACCTCCTCTTCTCATGATCCAAATGAAGATAATTCCAGTCAATTAGTTACTACTCATAACAAACTGTTCTGCCTGTCAAATCTAGGGTATATTTTCAGCATGAGGGGTGATGTACAACAATTCCTTTTGCAAACAGAAATATATGTACATGTCCCTGCTGAAAATGCAGCCCAGTAAATTTGCACATGAAAATGAATACATGCTCATAAGTGGCAAAGTGCTAGGTATGTTTCTGGTTGAGGTCTACTTTAGAAATCAAAATGTGTAAGCCTTGTGGAGTCAAGGCAGTGGTCCTGTGTATATAGGTATATAAAAAGTAGCTCACTTAATCCTTTCTCGCCAGGAGTAGGGATTTTCCCGGAACGACATCCATTGTCGGCAATGGACGCACCAAAATAACGCCGGCGCCAGTGAGTTAACCACCTCTGTCCTCTTTTCACCTATTATATTTTTCATGCATCATCCAACTTCCCAACCATCTTCCTGTTTCTTCACAGAATGCACGCTAGGTTCTTGTTTTTCTTCAGCACGAAGTTGGAAATGGAGTTGAGAAAAGGAGACACATGGTCAGCTGGTGATGTTAACAAGCTCCTTGCTGCCCTGAGAAGCTAGATGGAAATGGTTCAAGTTACAAGGGGGATCATCATCAGATCTGGGAGGACAAAGAGTAATTCATGAAGCTTCATTCCCTTCCCTCCCACCCTCTTTTATTTACTAATGATTCCTACAGATTGCCTTCACAGCAAAACCAAGATTAATGAATCTGAAGCAAAACCCTATGAGTTCTTCACTCCATCCAGAGTGTAGAAAAGCCAAGTGAAATAGATGTTCATCTATGTTATAGTGGCCCCAAGAAGATCAGGGAGGCTTAGGATGGAATGGCTAACATAACCACAATTTTGTATCAATTCTTTTTAGTATGATCTTGATCAGCAGCTAACACAGTGCTTGGCAATAGGTGCTCAATAAAGCCTGGGTGAATAAGACATTTTCTTTTCAGCTAATGTCTACTTGAACACAGGTGGAAGTCAGACAGAAGTAGTTAACTCTCTCAATGCCGGGATAGTATGGGTATTTAATAATTACTTCAGGTCAATGAGTTCCTCTAAAACATGCTCAAATTATGGGTTCCTGATTTCAGACTTCTTGTTAAATGTTATCAAAAGCATTTTGTTCCCCCTTTTTTTTTAAAGGACAACCATAATCAGAGTTTTGAAATCAGAGCCATAGTAAATGTTAATTAGAATGACAGATGAATTAAGAACTCCAGCACCAATGTATATAACAAAACATCACAGTCCACAGTTAAGTAAAGACATTTCTCAGTAATAAAATTCTAGATGGGTAATGATTCCAGAGCAAACTAAGGTTTAAAGAAGAGAAAATTTTATTTAATAGCTACCTTGATGCTAACAATCAGGAAAAATCCAAAGGATGAAGGATAAGAAGAATATATTTTAAGTACAAATAAAATTTTAAACCTCAAATCAAGAGGATCATCAACCTACACAGTATTATAAAACTGCTTTGATCTATCAGATAGGCATGGGGAGGATGAGAAGAAGGGGAAGAAATAATTTTGTAGGATTTAAAAATGTATGTTTAGAGTGTGAGTTTAAATAACCAGTTATATCAAATTGGGTTAAGTATATCTTAGAGAGTAATTCATACCACTATAATTATAGAAATAATCACATAGCAAAAAAAATTTACTTTATCTAGATTTTAAGAAAAGACAGGTTAGGGTGATGATGATATCTCAACAATTTTTAAAAATTTTATCAACCAGAGACTTCTCAGGCAAAGGTGAACTGGGTCTACAACCCAACAATGATTATAAAGGCCTTTTCTATGTCCCCTTAAGTAGTTATCTCCACCTCCATCTTGCTTACTGAGCTACAGTCACAGGACAACCTCCACCAGCAATTCCCAACAGATTTCTTTTAGGGACTCCTGTGCTGTCACAAAGCAGGTCTTAAATAAAGGTCTACTAGGTAACCATCTCTTTCAACTAACTACAATTCAGATTCCTGTAGTACACATGTTGTATTATAGATATACAATGAACCTTTCCTTTCATATTTACAAAGGACTTGATTCCCTGAGACTTAATAAGGCTGAGTTTATGATGAATTAAAAGTGATAAAAGAGTAATATGAGTAAGAGCTCAAATGAGTAAACAAGAGCTGAAACTACACCATACTTAAGGGTCTCAACACAGCAAATTAGGAAGCACAGTGCACAATCAACCAACTACTCGTTTTGCTCAGTACAAGGCCGGTTCCATTGTGTCAAATCATAGGATCTAATGGGGCAGGCGTTTAGTTATAATTGGGAGCAAGAAGGAGTCAGGTGTTCATCTCGCTACAAATAAATGTGGATTACCAGTTTATCCCATTGCTTTACCTCTGGCAAAAGAAAAAGGAACAGAAAAACAAAAGCTAGAATGTAACCTGTTCCCACAGAGTCCTCAAGACCTAGGTCCCAAGTCTAGATCACTTACAATCAAAATGTAACATGCCTCTCCTAGGTTTATCCTGTTACCAATTCTTGTGGTTAGCCAAGACCCTGCCTGAGTTTTTGGCAAAGCAAGCCTTGCACATCTTGGTACATTCCTTAACAAGAAGATTATTTATTAGGTATAAGCATCCCAGATCTTTCTATTTTACCTCTTTTGTCTAGAGAAATAGGCATTTAAAAGCAAACCTATTTCAGAAATAATGAAAATGAATACCAAAGAGATCCATAAAGTTATTTTTCTAGAATAAAACTTTATGTTCAATCATTTTTGATTAGAAGCTGCAAAATTATCTTGATGTCCCAATTTTTAATTTATTTTCCATTAATCTAACAATTTATTTCCAACTAATTTAAACAATTTTTTTCTCATTACCAATAAAACCGTAAGTTACTCAAGATTTTTCTTTTTTACTCAAAAGATTTTTATCTCTAGTGTGAACGGCACTTAAATAACTGAACTCACTATTATAATATACTGCCTAAATGAGAAGAAAAAGAACATTTCTTTTTTTTTTTTTTTTTTTGAGACAGAGCCTCAAGCTGTCGCCCTGGGTAGAGTGTCGTGACATTACAGCTCACAGCAATCTCCAATTCCTGGACTCAAGCGAGTCTCCTGCCTCTGACTCCCAAGTAGCTGGGACTACAGGCGCCCGCCACAACACCCGGCTATTTTTGTTTGGGTTGCAGCCATCATTGTTGGTTGGTGGGCCCAGGCTGGATTCGAACCCGCCACAGCTCAGGTTTACATGGCTGGCGCCTTAGCCCGTTGAGCCACAGGCGCTGAGCCGAAAAAGGACATTTCTTTATTAATCTGGCTAATACAACTCCTGCCAGCTTTTAAGGATGCTTGAGACACATCAATAGCTGACAGTAAAAGACATGGCATTCCATTTTTTCATAAATATGCATGGCTAAAAAACTACTCAATTTGACTTAGGTTTTGTAGAATTGTAAGCCTGAGAAATTCATGTCATAGTCCACAAAGAAGATTTTCATACCTTTAGGTCTTTCCAACTGTCCAGGAGTTTGGTGGCCAAATCACTTATATCTACTGTTTTATCTGGTTGTTCTTGGCTCCTCTCACTCTCCACATCAGACACACCCTCCTCTTCATCTTGGGATGGTGTTTCCTCAGCAATAGGTTCGTCTAGTTTTGCACCATTGCTCTCTTTGGGATCTATTTCAGGATCAGCTTCTGGTTCAGATACAGGTAGCTTACTAGCCTCTATGGTGGTTTCATTATCAATTTTCAATTCAGGCAGCTGTTGTGGGAGTAGCTGTTGTGACTGCAACTCTTCCTCTTCTTCTACAGGGACATTTTCTAATTGATCAAGGTCTTCTTTGCCATCTTTGCCTTCTAGTTCACTGGTTGCATCAGAGATTGCACTGTCCATGCTATTTTCACTTATAATTTTAATTCTGCGAAATATGAGTTTCTTGGGAGTGTCAGCGTCAGCATCTGTGCTCAGCTTGGTTGAAGGATCAGGTGTATTGAGTGGTGTTTGAGCACGTGATGTATTTTCACTAGAATATCCATCTCCTTCACTCAACTGAGGGACAGCAGTCTTGGTCTGGGACCAGCGTTGAATAATTGGAAGTACTTTGCTTTCTTCCAACATATTTTTAGTAGGAATGGGCAAATGTTCCAAAGTCTTTATAATCTGATTAAATATAATTAAAAAAAACCCTCACATTACTTTGTACAAATCACCTGATGGGACTCAAATTATTTCTATAGAAATAGTACAAGTTTGCTATTGTCTTAGTAAATAAGACCTTTCCTGATCAGTAAGAATAAAATACGGAGCAGGTGACTACTCATACATCAAATAAGACTGATTAATATTCTCTACCAGTAGTTCCCAAACCTGGGTGGCTTTTCATTTTAGAGAGAATCACATTTTGTCACCCTCAGCAGAATGCTGTGGTGCCAAAGCTCACAGCAACCTCAAACATTTAAGCTCAAGCGATTCTCTTCTCTCAGCCTCCCAAGTTGTTGGGACTATAGGGATCGTCTTGCCAGTTTTTTTTCTCCCCTATTTTTAGTAGAGACAGGTCTCCCTCTTGCTCAGGCTGGTCTTGAACTCCTGAACTCAGTCAATCTACTTGCCAGAGTGCTAGGATTATAGGCCTGAACCATTGCGCCCAGATGAAATCCAATAATTTCATCCCAAATTATCCCCAGTGTAGTCCTATAGAAACCCCTAGGCTTTCTTGATTTCTTACTATCAAATCTGAGAGATCGAGGATTGAGGCAAGAATGTGTGCTTACTTGCCCAATTCCTTTTTTCACTTTTAAGGAGTTCAATTAAATAAAAGACTTTGGGATTATACTAGAAAACGTAATTTATTTTTTATTTTATTTTTTTTTAGAGACAGAGTCTCACTCCATCGCTTTTGGTAAAGTGTCATGGCGTCACACAGCTCACAGCAACCTCCAACTCCTGGGCTTAGGCGATTCTCTGGCCCCAGCCTCCCGAACAGCTGGGACTACAGGCACCCACCACAACACTGGTTATTTTTTTGTTGCAGTTTGGCCGGGGCTGGGTTTGAACTCGCCACCCTAGGTATATGGGGCTGGCGCCCTACTCACTAAGCCACAGGCGCCGCCTGAAAATGTAATTTTTTAAAAGCTGTATGTCAAATTAGAAAATACTGTTAATTTCATAAAAGGTATAAACACTACAACTGTACTAACAAGATTCCCAATCTACCATTACTTAGATCTTTTAAAACACTTATTTGCTCCTCAAAATGCTTCTCTTGTCAACCAGAATTCAGATCTTCAGAATTTCTTAGAACTCCAGAATTAAATATTTATATAATTTCATATCTTCAAACTATGCTTTATGCAAAAAATTAGATATTTCACTTAACTATGTTGTAATTATCCTATATTTCCTGTAGTTCCAAGCTACATAGTACCAACCTTAAAAAGACAGAGAAAATCATGGGACAAACTACTATTAGGTTATAATTACAGGAATGATATTAGGATAAAATTATTCAATTATTTAATACCAGTGGTTAACACAGTACGAGTTTTAAACTCGTAATCACTAGTATTATCACATACCCCAAATCTAAGCAAGCAATTTAATGGTTGTAATAAACAAGTGAGCTAAATGTGAACTGACCTCTTCCTGAAGCTTTTGGTTACTTTCCTGGCCATCACTTAGCTCTGCCATCCATATCCACAACAAAGACAGCCCATGACGCTCTAGAAAGGACTTCAGGCAGGATTGTGAGTGTGTGTTCTTTCATGGGGGAAAGGAGACAGAATGAAGGCAATACCAGAGGGTTAAAGAGAGCCCTTGTAGAGTTCACTTACACATTACACATTATAAAGAGTTCGCTTATATTCACAAAAGACCTAGAAACTCTATTATTATTAAACCAAATAAAACTGTACAACAAATGCAATAAGTAATAGGTTATAATTTTTTCTAATACATAAAATACACCCAGTCAACCTGGATTTTATTTATTTATTTTTTTTTTTTTTGAGACAGAGCCTCAAGCTGTCACCCTGGATAGAGTGCCGTGGCACCACAGCTCATAGCAACCTTCAATTCCTGGGGTCAAGCGAGTCTCTTGCCTCTACCTCCCAAGTAGCTGGGACTACAGGCGCCCGCCACAACGCCCGGCCGTTTTTTGGTTGCAGCCGTCGTTGTTTGGCAGGCCCGGGCTGGATTCGAACCCGCCAGCTCAGGTGTACGTGGCTGGTGCCTTAGCCCATTGAGCCACAGGCGCTGAGCCGTCAACCTGGATTTTACTAAAGGAGAAATTTATATAAATATTAATAGGTCATTTATAAGGAAACTTAATTCTAAAGAAGAAAAAACTTGCATCTATCATTTTCTCTTAAAAGCTAAAACCATTAGAGTTGGTCTTTATTTTATTATTATTATTAGTTTTTGAGGCAGAGCCTCAAGCTGTCGCTCTGGGTGGAGAGTGCCATGGTGTCAGAGTTCACAGCAACCTCCTGGGCTTAAGTGATTGTCTTGCCTCAGCCTCCCAAGTAGCCAAGACTACAGACGCCCTCCACACACTCAGTCATTTTTTGGTTGTAGTTGTCATTGCTGTTTGGCAGGCTCAGGCTGGATTTGAACTCACCAGCTCCAGTGTATGTGGCCAGCGCACTAGCCGCTTGAGCTACAGGCACCAAGCCAAGAGTTAGTCTTTAAATCACTCTTTTTTCTTTCTCTCCCTCAGATGGTTGTTCAAAAGGCCTTTTTCTTTTTGTAGATTTTTTAAAAATCATTTATTTTTTGTTATCCAAACCTTGTGGCATACTTAATAAATGGGTGTAAATGAGATAAATGTTAAAATTGCTTGCTTTGATACCGTGTAGTAAGTGGTTTTGGCAAGCTAATAATGACAGAGATAATAATGACAGAGATGGGCAGCACCTGTGGCTCAAAGGAGTAGGGCGCCGGCCCCATTATGCCGGAGGTGGCAGGTTCAAACCTAGCCCTGGCCAAAAACTCACAGAGGAAAAACCTATATGAAGTATCATGGATTATTACACTAAAAAAAAAAACGCCACCATGTTCTTTGACTAGAGAACTTAAACCAGTTCTTCTAATAGATTAGATGATACTGAACACTTCAGCCATTTTTTGAGGACAGAATAAGCTTTCAAAGACATACAGAACTCAAAATACCCATTTTAAAAATACGATTAACTTTTTATCAAAATTATTCCTTCTCCATTCACCTGGGTTACAGTCTAAGTCTCACCCCACAATCAGCAATAAAAAATAAATTAATATTAAAGTGTTCACCTGTATGAGCTTGAGACAGGTAAGTTTCTGCTCCAAAGTTTCAATTCTAACCATTAGCCGGGATAAGCTGAGCACCTGGTTTTTATCAGAGAGACCCTCACCATTTTCCATTAATGCTTCTAGTTCTCCATCCACCTGCCACAACAAAAACAAATATCTAGTTATCAAACAAAAAACCCTACTAACTTAAGAATCAAATAACCCGGAAACACGTGCAACTTCATTGGTAATCAGGAAAATGCAAATTAAGACCATAATGGAAAACCGTGGTACTAGACTAGGGCAGGAGGAATAGTCTCATAATTATCAAAGTCTACTGTTGACAAAAGTATAAATTGATATAATAAATTTGAAAAGCATTTCAGTCACTCATCAGATATGTACCAAGAACTTATTATGAGTCAAGTATAATTCTAGGTGCTAAAGACATTATAATGAATAAAAAAAAAGAAGAAAGAATAAACTACATGAATCCCTTCAGAGATTCTTTTATAATTCATAAACATGTTTGGGTATTTATACTATTGTGATCTGCCTACCTCAAACATTGTTACAACATTGGCAACCTTACTAACCCTGAGTTGGGTTTATATTTTCATTCATTCATTCATTAATGTTTACTGAATAGATATTATTGTACAAAAGGCATTTCTGGGGTATTAAAAAAATAACCTTCTAACTTACGGAAAATAAAAAGGGAAAAACAGATACTGCAGTATAAAATTTTGTAAATAAAATATGGAACATGAATAACCCATGAACGTTCCTTAATGTTGTATTATAATACACATACATACACAAAAGTATGTTAATCTCAATGGTGATTTAACACAACTTCAATAATTTGGGGTATTCAAGTGGAATAATCAATTGTGAAATAACTTAGGATACCCAGGGGAAGGAGAGCGAATTTGATTCTTTTTCTTTCATTAATTTACATTTACTAAAAGTATTTTATTATTTATGAGCCACTGCCTTCTAAAAAAGATATGAGCTAAGTAACTAAAAGTAAACATAAATGTAAGAATGATTAGGGTGTTACTTATAATATTACTTGAAAATTTAGGTTTATACATAATTCTATTATCACTCTAATAATCCTACATTACTCTGTTAAGTAATCAGTCCAAGATATTACTATTTTTTTAAATTCCTTTTAACATTTTTGGCTATAAACTTTTACTAAAGGGTCTAACTGCCATTTAAAATACTTTTTGGCGGCTCAGCGCCTGTGGCTCAACGGGCTAAGGTGCCAGCCACATACACCTGAGCTGGCGGGTTTGAATCCAACCCAGGCCCGCCAAACAACAATGATGGCTGCAACCAAAAAATGGCCAGGCATTGTGGCAGGCGCCTGTAGTCCCAGCGACTTGGGAGGTGGAAGCAAGAGACTCGCTTGAGCCCAGGAATTGGAGGTTACTGTGAGCTGCGATGTCACAGCACTCTGTCCAGGGTGACAGCTTAAGGCTCAGTCTCAAAAAAATAAATAAATAAATAAACAAACAAACAAACAAATAAATAAAATAAAATACTTTTTGGCTCGGTGCCTATGGCTCAAGCAGCTATGGCACCAGCCACATACACCTGAGCTAGCGGGTTTAAATCGAGCCCGGGCCCGCCAAACAACAATGATGGCTGCAACCAAAAAATAGCCAGGTGTTGTGGCAGGCACCTATAGTCCCAGTTCCTTAGGAGGTGGAGGCAGGAGAATCGCTTGAGCCCAGGAGTTGGAGGTTGCTATGAGCTGTGATGCCATAGCACTCTACCCAGGGTGACAGCTTGAGGCTCTGTCTCAAAAAAAAAAAAAAAAAAAAATCTGAAAGATAATCACAGGCCAAAACATGCTGTTTGAAAGAATGAGGATGTACCTTCAATAAAAATAAAACAGGAAGTGTAAAATCGAAATGTCAGAGACAATCAACTATCAAACTTAGAACTTAAGGAAATCAGACATTTCATACCTAATAACCTAATTACTCTCCATCAAATAAATACTTAATTAAGCACTTGGTATGTGACAAACCCAAAGATAATAATCACTTGTCCTAGAAGAACTTCAAGTTTGGTTAAGGAGATAGTAGGACGTAGACAAAATCATATGACCAAGGATAAAAAATGCTTACCATTCAAGGGATAACGTAAGGGATGCAGACTATGGTGAAATCATTATTAGCATTATTCTTGTACGTAGTTTATATATGCAAAACTATATTCCAAGATGCTGCTATTGTGTCCTTTCTACAGCATCCTAACCCAAAAGAATCCCCAAGGCTTACTTGCTCATGTGAATTTGAGAGTTGCTACTTATATGATTCTGCTCAATTATAACTAACTGACCAGAACTCAGAATCCAGGGATGCAGAAAGGAATTTCAGTAGGAGACAATCCATGTAAAATTAAAGTAGAATTAAATTCTTTATTAGCATCAAGGGGAAATAATCTTTCACATCATTCTAGGAACTTGGATCCATTCTAGGTCATTCTTATGTCTGGGCAAAGGTTTGTCCAGATCATTTTTGATTCAGAATAAAATCAAATTCACATCTGGAGCAATTCATGATTTCAGCCCACAAAATAACTGGATATAAATTATATCTAATTCAGTTCAGAAACACTAAGATCTGACCTGCAATGGGAACACCATTACCTCACTAAAAATAAAACACAGGGATACCTAGTCCTTAGTTCCTTAAAATTGTCATTAAATCTTGTTAAAAAGATAAAAAGCCATCTGATATAGGTATACTACACGTATAACACTGCTCATTTATCCATATTATGTGTTAACTATAAGGACCCGCCACACCAGTGGATGAGCTTTAAAAATGTATTTATGGGCAGCGCCTGTGGCTCATCGAGTAGGGCGCCAGTCCCATATACCAAAGGTGGTGGGTTCAAACCCGGCCTCGGCCGAATTACAAAACAAAAAATAGCTGGGTGTTGTGGCAGGCGCCTGTAGTCCCAGCTACTTGGGAGGCTGAGGCAAGAGAATCGCCTTAGTCCAGGAGTTGGAGGTTGCTGTGAGCTGTGTGACACCATGGCACTCTACTGATGGTGATAAAGTAAGACACTATCTCTATTAAAAAAAAAAAAAAAAAACTATTTATTGTCTAAGTTTTGAAAATAAGAACTTGCCAATGGGTAGTTTCTATGGAGATGCTAGCTTAAGTCAATTTAATAACTATTTTGCAGCTGTTCTGGCAAACTATCAATTACATGAAAGAGAGTGTTAACAACAAAGGCAATCTAAATGGAGTTTAAGAAAAATCTCTTATTAGATAAGTGCAGAAGGCTAACAGACCATATCCCAGCAACTGCATTTCTATAGATTAATCTTAAAGAAATATGCAAAAGAGACATGTACAAAGATATTAACTCTACCTTAAAAGCAATAAATTGGAACCACAAGTGTCTATCAGTAGGAAAATATGTAAATAAACTATTAAATGAAGAAAAAACATTATAGCAATTAAAAATAAGTATTAATCTACATATAAATACAAAGCAAATACAAAAATAAGAGTAAAAAATCAAAACGCAGATGTACATACACATTATACCCTTTCTACGAAGCTTTTAAACTCTACACACAAAATAACTCAATACTGTATATTCTAAAATGCAGAAACATTGGCTGTCATGGTCATAGTTGCTTCAGAGGTGGGAAATGATGTGATTAAGCTCTGCAACTCAACTATAGTACAGTATAATGGTTAAGAGCAGAGACAAGACCTAAACTAGAGCTCATTTACATCACCTACCAGATTACATTGTAACCTCTCTATGCCTTATTGTGTTTGCAGCTATAAAAAGGGGAAATCACCATACCTAATTTAAGAGTTTATTGTAAGAATTAAATGAGTTAATGTGTCAAGTGATCAGAAGAGTGGCACCCGTTACATGATATATGCTCTCTAAAAAGAGAGCTAAAGAACATACAACATCCCAAATAACATCTCTTCATCTTGGCTGGCACAAAGATGGGTAGTATTTATTGGGGGTTCTCAACCTATGGGTTGTGACCCCTTTGGACTGCATTAAAGGTCTGCGGTATTAGGAAGGTTGAGAACCACTGTTATAAACTATTCTTTTCTGCATTTATAAACGGCCCTTTTCTTGTCCCTTTGTGTAATTTAAATGGCCCATTCTAATGTTTTTGCTATCTATGTCCTCTTACACAATGTTTGCTGTCTGTATCTCTTTGTAGAATTCCAATTCTCTGTAATTCCTTCAAATTAATTTATGCTTACTGACATCACCTTTTAACCATTATACTTTTAACCCCGTCCCACATTATGTCTTCCATCTCCCCATCTAAACAGTAAAATTACTGTCATTTATAGTTCTTAAGAGTATTAGTTCTTGAAAAGTCCAGGACTGCACTAACTGCAAAAAACTCACAGGGAAAAGATTCATAGGTCTGGGGCAGGTCCCCAAATAAACATTTTTCTTTTAGAGACAGAGTCTCATTACGTTGCCCTTGATAGAGTGCTGTGGCGTCACAGCAACCTCCAACTCCTAGGCTTAGGTGATTCTCTTGCCTCAGCCGCCCCAGTAGCTGGGACTACAGGTGCCCATGACAACTCCCAGCTATTTTTTGTTGCAGTTTGGCCAGGGCCAGGTTCGAACCCATCACCCTCAGTATATGTGGCTAGTGCTCTACCCACTGAGACACAGGCACTGCCCAAATAAATATTTTTACTATGGATCTAGCCAGGTGATTCTGAGAAAGGTGATCCAAAGATTGATTACACTTTTGAGAAACAGTGCTCTTAGTTAAAGGATATCTCCCCTCAGAAGGGGGGGGGGCATTTTTTTTTTAAATACCACAAAAGGCTCGGTGCCTGCAGCTCAGTGAGTAGGGCACCAGACACATACACCACCACTGGTGGGTTCGAACCCATCCCGGGCCTGCTAAACAACAATGACAGCTACAACTAAAAAATAGCCGGGCATTGTGGCGGGCGCCTGTAGTCCCAGCTACTTTGGAGGCTGAAGCAAGAGAATGACTTGAGCCCAAGAGTTTGAGGTTGCTGTGAGCTGGGACACCACAGCACTCTACTGAGGGTGACATACTAAGACTCTGTCTCAAAAAACCCCCACAAAATCCTTACAGTTCTTGTCCCAGACAACAATCCCTTTAATAACAGGACACTGCACCCAGTGCCCTAGAAGTAACTCAGGTAAGATGGGGTGGGAAAGGGGCATCAATTACTAATTTATTAAATTAAAAGACTATCTTGAGACTACTTCTTTCTAATTTTATTTATTTTTTTTTTTGAGACAAAAATCTCACTCTGTTGGCTTGGCACCTGTGGCTCAACAGGCTAAGGTGCCAGCCACGTACACCTGAGCTGGTGGGTTCAAATCCAACCCGGGCCCGCCAAACAACAACGATGGCTATAACCAAAAAAAAAAAAAAAAAAATAGCCAGGCATTGTGGCAGGCACCTGTAGTCCCAGCTACTTGCGAGGCGGAGGCAGGAAACTCACTTGAGCCCAGGAATTGGGAGGTTGCTGTGAGCTGTGATGCCACAGCACTCTATGCAGGGTGACTACTTGAGGCTCTGTCTCAAAAAAAAAAAAGAGAGAAAAATCTTACTCTGTTGCCCAGACTAGAGTGCAGTTTAGCTCATAGCAACCTCAAACTCCTGGGTTCAAGGGATCCTCCCAGTTTACTCTCCCAAGTACCTGGAACTATAGGCACGTATCACAATGCCTAGCTAATTTTTCTATTTTTAACAGAGATGTTCTCATCCTTGCTCAGGCTGTTCTCAAACTCCTGAGCTCAAGTGATCCTCCCACCTGACATCTCAGAATGCTAGAATTATAGATGTGAGACATTGTGCCCAGTACCCTTTTTTACTTTCGGGTTGCTCTATTTCCTCTTATAACTCATCTTACACTCCAAAGTGGGTTTTCAGAAATCTTAAGAACACTTTCAAAAGTTTAAGAGTTCCAAACAAGACAAACCAATAATGAAAGATTAGGAACGTAGAACAGATGTGACTGAGGTATCACAGAGAAAATATAAATATATGTACTTAGGAGATTGATTGATTGATTGATTTACTTATTTACTTACTTATTTATTTATTTATTTATTTTGAGACAGTCTCACTATGTCCCTGGGTAGAGTGCCGTAGCGTCACAGCTCATAGCAACCTCCAACTCTTGGGTTTAAGCAATTCTCTTGCCTCAGCCTCCCAAGCAGCTGGGACTACAGGCGCCTGCCACAATGCCAGGCTATTTTTTGTTGTAGTTGTCATTGTTGTTTGGCAGACCCAGGCTGGGTTCGAACCCTCCAGCCCTGGTGTATGTGGCTGGCACCCTAGCCACTGAACTACAGGTGCCCAGCCAACCTATGAGTTTTAAAGGCTTGGAAAAACTATCAGCCCAGTATATTCAAGAATACTTTAGGGTAGCACCTCTGGCTCAGTGGGTAGGGCGCCGGCCCCATATACCAAGAGTGATGGGTTCAAACCTGGCCCTGGCAAAACCGCAACGAAAAAATAGCCAGGCATTGTGGCAGGTGCCTGTAGTCCCCGCTACTAGGGAGGCTGAGGCAAGAGAATCACCTAAGCCCAGGAGTTGGAGGTTGCTGTGAGCTATGTGACGCCACGGCACTCTACCGAGGACAATGGAGCAGATTCTATCTCAAAAAAAAAAAAAAGAATAATAGTTTTCAGTATTCAATTCTAATCTCTATGAATTTGAAATAAAAACATCAACCACAGCTCTCTCCTAGTATTATTTCATCTGATTCAGGATTTTTCTGGCAGTAGAAAGCTACCTTCCTTCCTTAAAATTTTAACTGTGAAAGCTGAAAGAAGAATGGAACACTTACTGAATCTTTCTTACGAGATCGTTCCTTCTTCATCTTCCCTCCCGCTGCTCTGATACTGACTCTGTTTTCTCCTCCCAGGTAACCCCGACAATTGGCTGACCCACAGAAACATTTCTGAGCTTCTTTTCTGTTCAAGGAGCATAAGAAAGAAGTCTGTTATATGGAAGTAAATCAAATAAAAATGGTGAAAACAGTTATATACAAAAGTCATACCAGTTTGAAGAAAATAAAAACAAAAAAACCTTCATTGATTCCCAACAAATCTGCCACTAATGGAAATGCCTGAAAATTGCTCTTTAAAAATATTCATTCTTTTCCAATCATCTTTTATTCAACAGACAAAACTAGCCAAGAAGTCAATAAGTGATTTCCTTACTTTTATGAAAATACCTACTATCAGATAAATATTAGAGGTTTTATATACATACACACACACATACATATATATATATGAGCTAAGAACAAAACTGCTTAAATTGTTCAGCTATTTTATATATATATATAAATGTTTATTTGGCACAGTTAAAAATGCATTAGTGTAGGATTCTTAAAAGGTAACAGCTGGTTATTGAAAGTTATCGTGACATAAGGATAACACACTACTGTGTATAATAACAAATATAGTAATAAATAAATGTAACCATGGAGGCAAGGGAGACAGGTGGAAAAGAACACAGGCATAAACAGAAACCACCTCTGCCATTTATTAATGATCAGAACTACCTGAAGAAAACATGGAATACTCTAAAAGTAAATTGATAGATTTTATATGTGACCGCAACAATTAGAAGCACAAAGTAAATCGTTTGATAAATAAAGCAAGAATTCACAAACACGGCTGGGTGCCAGTAGCTCAATGAGTAGGGCGCCGGCCACATACACCAACACTGGGTTCGAGATCAGCCCAGGACTGCCAAACAACAATGACAACTGCAAAAAAAAAAAAATAGACCAGCATTGTGGCAGGTGCCTGCAGTCCCAGCTACTTGGGAAGCTGAGGCAAGAGAATGGCTTAAGTCCAAGAGTTTGAGGTTGCTGTGAGCTATGATGCCATGGCACTCTGCTGAGGGTGACATAGTAAGACTCTGTATTGGAAAAAAAAAAAAAAATTCACAAACAGCACTTGATTTCTACTTTCCTTTTCCTAAAAGAGGGAAGTACACAGGGGAAAAAATGGAGCCCAACACAGAACCTGGTCTGCACTTATGCTTTGCACACCTAATAAAAAGCAAATAGAATAAAAAATAACAATCTGGTATTTGTCCTGGATTACAACCAGACAGTCATTTTTAAAACTGAAAGAACCTCAATGTTCACTAAGTTCTAAGACATGAAGCATGAACGTGTGTGAAGGAGTATCTCCAACTACTTCTTCACTGTCCAACTATCAGTGACTCACACCAGACTGAATGGTAGCATTAAAAAATTAAAATACCCAAGAAACTCTGTATCTGTGCACTTTTTTAGTATAAATACCAGAAAGTACTTATTGACGTAAGTATAATTTGTACAAACGAGCAAAAGAAACTTTCATTTATTTATTTTTTGAGACAGAGTTTCCTGTCTCGCCCTCAGTAAAGTGCCATGGAGTCACAGCACACAGCAACCTCAAACTCTTGGGCTCTTGCCTCAGCCTCCCAAGGAGCTGAGACTATAGGCACCCGCCACAACACCCTGCTATTTTTTGTTGCAGTTGTCATTGTTGGCTAGCTGGCCCAGGCTAGGTTTTAAACCTGCCAACTTCAGTGTATGTGACTGGTGCCGCAACCAGTATGCTATGGGTGCCGAGCCCCAAAGAAACTTAATGAGACAGGGTCTTGCTATGTTGTCCAGGCTAGATTTGTGTTCTTGGGTTCAAGTGATCTTCCCATCTCAGCCTCCCAAGTAGCTAGAACTATACACCACAGCACCTGACTTATATTAGCTTTTTTCTTTTCTTTCCTTTTTTGAGGAGGAGACAAAGGCTCACTTTGTGGCCCGAAGCAACCATAGTCTCTTGGGTTCAAGCAATCCTCTTGCCACAACCTCCCTAATAGCTGGGACTACCGGTGTCCACCACAACATCTGGCTATTTTTAGAGGCAGGGTCTCACTTTTGCTCAGGCTGGTCTTGAACTCCCAATCCACTCACCTCAGCTTCCCAGGATGCTGAGGTATAGGTGTGAGCCACCACGCCTGGCCTTGTACTGGTTTCTTAATAATCAGAAATCATCTTATGCAAGACACTGGTCTTTAGGACCCAAAAACAATTAAAAAAAAAAAAAAAACTAAAGAAAAAAGGAAATTATATAAAAGCATCATTTTATTACTAGTATTTCAGGATGTATATCCAATCAACATCAAATATCCACTAACTATTCTGATTTCCCCTTTTATCTCAAATGCCTTTTAACCAATTAAGGCCCAAACACTACATTTATACCTCTTAATATGAAGGTTTACCGCACATCTTTTTCTTGTAAATTATTTTACAAGAAAATAATTTATCCTACATAGTTTCCTTTCCTTTCCCCCCTCCTCCCCCCACCCACCTCCTTGGCCAGGGCCAAGTTTAAACCCACCACCTCCAGTATATGGGGTGGGTGCCCTACTCCTTTAGGCCACAGGCGCCACCCCCATAGTTTCCTTTCCATTAGTTCCCTTAAATAATGACGCATGTAGCTTTATTTTTCAAATATACTTAAACCTCATAAATTTTACATAATGTGTTTTCAACCACCTCAATTATTATCCTTATTGATGTTTAAGTATCACTAAGAATTCATCCACTTTTTGTGTTGGGGGTGTTCTTTGCTATTGTATCACTTACGGTGTATGGTACCCCAAACTAGGTAACAAATCTTTTTTCTTTTTATTTTTCTTTTTTAGAAACTGGGTCTCAAGCTGGTACCCAGGCTAGAATGCAGTGGCCCAATCACAACTCACTGTAGCCTTCAACTCCTGGGCTCAAGCCATCCTCCTGCCTCAGCCTCCTGAGTAGCAAGGACCACAGGTGTGTATGTGTGCCACCAAATCCAGCTAATAAGATTATAATGTAGGCTAGGCATAGTGACACATGTCTGTAATCCCAGCACTTTGGGAGGCTTAGGAGGGTGATCACTTTAGCCCAGATGTTTAAGACCATACTAAGCAACACAAGAATATTCCATCTCTATAAAAATAATATTTTAAATAGCTGGGCATGGTGACATGCATCTATGGGCTAGCTACTTAAGAATTTAAGGTGAAATGAGTTCCAGGTTACAGTGAGCTATGATCATACCACTACATTCTAGCCTGGGAAACAGAGCAAGATCATATCTCTATAAAATTAAAAAATAAAAAATTTTTAAAGAAGAGTGGCACCTGTGGTTCAGTGAGTAAGGTGCCGGCCCCATATACCAAGGGTGACGGGTTCAAACCTGGCCCTGGCCGAACTGCAACAAAAAAATAGCAGGCATTGTGACAGGCACCTGTAGTCCCAGCTACTCGGGCGGCTGAGGCAAGAGAATTGCCTAAGCCCAGGAGTTGGAGGTTGCTGTGAGCTGTGTGATGCCACGGCACTCTACTGAGGGAAATAAAAGTGAGACCCTGTCTCTACAAAAAAAAAAAAAAAATTTTAAAGAGTACAACATAGAATAGATAAAACAAGATTAGTCATGAGTTGATAACTCTTAAAGCCAAATGATGTATCACACTGTACTGTTCTTTTCAGACACATAGAATTGACATTCTATAATACATTTTTTTAAACAATTATGTTAGACATAATTACACAAGACAATACGAAGCTGAGAAGAAATGATATAGTTACTATATAATATCCCTTAATGGCCAGGAGTGTCATACAGTAAGAAAAATACACAAACCAAAGCAGTACTTTATACATAAGAGTTGACAGCAAATATAATTTTTAGGTAGTTTTATATCTCTATATCTCAACAGCCTATTTCCCTATCAGAAGCAGCAAACTAAGCAGAAGCAATACTTACCCATATCTTTGGAACTGATAGTCAAATGTTAACTCTGAGCCTGAAGGAACCAATTTGGTGGTAAAAAACCCAACCCTCAGTTGTCCATTCACAGTCCACTGAGATGTTGTTTCAAAAGAAGAGAAAAGAAATTAGTTACATATTAATGTGTGTGTATAAAGGTCACTATCATCTGCCTTTATTATGCATGTGACTCTAAGCAATAACGGTTTCTCAAATAGCAAATAAGAAATTTTATTTTTTAAATAAATTGACATTTAAGTGTTATTCTTATTTAATAGACTACCAGATTGAATATATCAGTAACTTATCTTTGATCAAAGTAACCGCTAAAAGAAAACAAAAATTACAGGGACTTTAACATTCAATTCAATAAAGATTCACTTTTACTAAGGCAACTCAGGGATAACTGGTATCACTGGGTACCAAAGGCATTAAATCTACATTAACTTATGTTAAAAGAAACCACTTTCTAAGATAATGTGGGGCATGAAAACTAGAAAAGGCTAAAGCCAAAAGTTTAATTTCGTGAAGCAAAGGTCATATGCCTGAGTATAGTGCAAGGAAGGAAAAAATCAGAACAGATACATAAAACTAAAAATTAAAACGGTGGCAGATAATAGGAAGTAGATCACTTAAGCAAGTTATGGATTGCAGAGCTCTAATCCAGACCATATGCACATGTTATTGATAAAAAACCCATACTTACAGAGATTAAGGAATAATGTACAGCAGGAGTCTCACAGCTAGATATGTGACCACCAGCTCTGGCAGAACTAGAACCAGAACTTAGATTAAATAATTCCAAACTGGCCGGGCACACTGGCTCAAATCTGTAATCCTAGCACTCTAGGAGGCTGAAATGGGCAGAATTCTTGAGCTCAGGAGTTAGAGACCAGCCTCAGCAAGAAATGGATCCCATCTCTACTAAAATAGAAAAAGTAGCGGGGGACCTCCAACCTCCACCAGAGGCTCCAATTGCCAAAAAGGCTGGACAACTGCAAAGGAGACACCTGTGCCATGGTGTCTCCTTCACTTCACACTTAGGACTAAATTTGGAACCCCCATCTCCTAGGCCTAGGTCAATTTCTTGTGAATTTCCTAGGCCTCAATTCCATGAAAGGACTGTATCCATTCATTGATACATTCATTCACCTTGCCCTCCTGGCCAAGGAACCCATACACCTACATATACCCTGAGCCTAAAGGCCTAAAGGAGGAGATGGGGAAAGATGGGAGAGAAACAGAGAGAGCTTCTCTCTCCCCACTAGAATTCTGTCCCTCTACCAGGAGCGTTAGTGTTTTCTGTATTCTTTTCTGTGAATAAATTCTGTCTTACCACTAGGGGGTGAGGGGAAATAATGTAATGAAGAATAATAAAAGACATGTTAATTGAAAAAAAAAAAAAGAAAAATTAGCTTGGTGTTGTGGAACACACCTATAGTCTCAGCCACTTTGGAGCTAAGGCGTTGAGGATCACTTGAGCCTAAGAGTTTGAGGTTGCTGTGAGCTATGATGACACCACACATTCAACTCCAGGGGAACTAAGCAATACTTCATCTCAAAAAAAACAAGAAAAAAAAAAAGATTCCAAACTGAGTACTCCCCTTTGTTATACAGCTTGGCTCTTAGAAGAGCCATATGTAAAATCTATTAGTGAATAGAGCAAAGGGCAAAATATATGTAGGAATCAAAAGCACTATTTCAACATAAGAAAAAAATAATGATATAAATGTAACTGGGGAGTGGGTCTACACTTTCTTAACTTGAAAAAGTTATAATCCCTCTCAACTTCAATCATTTAGTCTTTTACAAGTGATATTAAGACAGTCAAATAGCACTTGATAAAGAATCTGAATATGGCAGTACATATTGGACTTCACCAAAATTAAAATTTAGCTTTATATTTTCACATCTTTGAAATAACATCTAAAATAAATATGAGCAAGAAGAGGTGACAACTAAACACAATGGGAGTTCCTGGATTGGCTATTGCACCAGAAAAATGACAGCTGTCAAATTTGAATTAAGGTCTTCAGACTAGTCAATAGTACTCCTTGTGTATGATAACTGCATTATGCTTAGGACTACTTAACATTAGGAAAGCTAGGTAAAAGGTGATATTTGCATGCATACTTTATACTATTCCTGCAACATTTCTATAAAATTTAAACTTCTTCGAAAGAAAATTTTTAATAAAGAATAGGAAAAATGATTAAAAAATATAATTTATGAGCACTTTTGATATAGGATCTAAAATTAATGACCAGTATAGCAATCATCAACAAATATCCCAAACTAAATACATCTCAACTTACTTTCTGTGTTTCACAGTTTGGTTCACAGCTGTGATTCATGAAACGAGAACAATTTCCTTTCTGAGTGGCATCTATTATCTGGAAGAAGAGGATAATTGAACTGTTAAAAAAAAGATATTAAAAATAAAAAAAAAAAAATGACACTTTGGCTCAGCACCCGTAGTTCAATGGTTAGGGTGCCAGCCACATGCACCAGGGGCTGGTGGGTTCCAACCCTGTCAGGGCCTGCTAAAAACAATTAAAAAAAAAAAAGAAAAATAGCCAGGCATTGTGGCGGGAGCCTTTAGTCCCAGTTACTTGGGAGGCTGAGGCAAGAGAATCAATTAAGCCCAAGTGTTTGAGCTGTGATGCCACAGCACTCTCCCGAGCGTGACATAGTGAGACTCAGTCTTGAAAAAAAAAAAAAAAGTGATACCTTAAAATATTTATGCATTTTGCAAAGGAAAAGGCATTAAGGCCTTTAACATATGCATACACATATGCATACACATACCTCTTGCCCCCTACCTTACTTTAGAGAACTCTTTCATACTTCTTTACATGTCAAAGTGACAAATACCTGCTTCTTCTGGAAGATCTGATAACTACAAACCTAATAAATGTCTCTCCTACTTACTCTTACCTATTTCTTCTATTATATTCCAATTTTCTTTTTGTATGCGCAAAACTTTATTTTAAAGTTAAGCACGTAGACCAGGCATGGTGGCTGATGCCTATAATCCCGGCACTCTGGGAGGCCAAGGCAGGTAGACTGCCTGAGCTTACAGGTTCAAGACCAGCCTGAGCAAAATCGAAACTTAGTCTCTAAAGAGGGTCAGGCATTGTGGCAGGCACCTGTAGTCCCAACTACTTGGGAAGCAGAGGCAAGAGAATTTGCTTGAGCCCAGGAATTGGAGGTTGCTGTGAGCTAGGATGTCATAGCACACTACCAAAATAAGACTCTATCTCAAATAAATAAATAAATAAATAAATAAATAGGCTTGGCGCCTGTGGCTCAACGGGCTAAGGCACCAGCCACATACACCTGAGCTGGCGGGTTCGAATCCAGCCCGGGCCCACCAGACAACAATGACGGCTGCAACCAAAAAATAAATGGCCGGGCGTTATGGTGGGCACCTGTGGTCCCAGCTACTTGGGAGGCAGAGGCAAGAGACTCGCTTGAGCCCAGGAATTGGAGGTTGCTGTGAGACCACAGCACTCTATCCAGGGTGACAGCTTGAGGCTCTGTCAAAAATAAATAAATAAATAAATAAAAATAAAAATAAAAATAAAAAAAATAAAATAAAATAAAAATAAAGTTTAGCATGTATCCAAATCCCCTGGAGTTTGTTGAAACTTGCTGGGCCCACCACCGGAATTAAATTAAGCAGGTCTGGGGGCAGATCTCGAGATATATGAGGATCCAACTGAATTTTATTAAGCCAGCCATTTCATAAAAATGTAAAGCAATGCGATTCTTCTCCTTAAAAAAATTTTGAAAATAGTTAATTTTCATTATACCATGTTATTTGTATCAATAACAGGTTTATTATTGTCACATTAAGTCCTCACTTATGGTCATCCATGGCCTCTTGGAAACTATAACTTAAAAAAAGCAAACAATATATAACAACCAATTTTACCATAGGCTAACGTTCAGAGTTAATTCCTATGACATACTTCTGGGCACAAAAATATAACCAAATTTCTTGGGTGGAGCCTGTGGCTCATCGGGTAGGGCGCCAGCCCCATATACCAAAGGTGGCAGGTTCAAACCTGGCCTCAGCCAACTGCAAAACAGAAAACTAGCCGGGCATTGTGGCGGACGCCTGAAGTCCCAGCTACTAGGGAGGCTGAGGCAAAAGAATTACCGAAGCCCAGGAGTTGGAGGTTGCTGTGAGCTGTATGACGCCACAGCACTCTACCAAGGGCAATAAAGTGAGACTCTGGCTCTACCAAAAAAAAAAAAAATATATATATATATATATATAAAACCAAATTTCTAAATAAAGACCAAAACATTGAAATAAAAGTGAACTATACATACATTTAAGAAATATTTTGGGGCTTGGTGCCTGTGGCTCAACGGGCTAAGGCGCCAGCCACATACACCTGAACTGGCAAGTTCGAATCCAGACCAGACCCGCCAAACAACAATGATGGCTGCAACCAAAAAATGGCCAGGCGTTGTGGCAGGCACCGGTAGTCCCAGCTACTTGGGAGGCGGAGGCAAGAGACTCGCGTGAGTCCAGGACTTGGAGGTTGCTGTGAGCTATGATGCCCCAGCACTCTATCCAGGGTGACAGCTTGAGGCTCTGTCTCAGAAAAGAAAAAAGAAGTATTTTGGGGTGGCACCTGTGGCTAAGTGAATCCCATATACCGAGGAGCGGGTTCAAACCCAGAACTGGCTGAACTGCAACAAAAAAATAGCCAGGTGTTGTGGCAGGTGCCTGTAGTCCCAGCTACTGAGGAGGCTGAGGCAAGAGAATCACCTAAGCCCAGGAGTTGGAGGTTGCTGTGATCTATGACTCCACAGCACTCTACCAAGGGCGATAAAGTAAGACTCTGTCTCTACAATTAAAAAAAAAAAAGAAAGAAAGAAAAATATTTTTGAGACAGAGTCTCACTTTAGTACCCTGAATAGAGTGCCATGGCATTATAGCTCATAGCAACCTCTTACTCGTGGGCTCCAATAATCTTCTTCCTTCAGTTTGTTTCTATTTTCAGTAGAGACAGCATCTTGCTTTTGCTCAGGCTGGTCTCAAACTCCTAAGCTGAAGAAATCCACCCACCTCAGCTTCCCAGAGTGCTAGAATTTCAGTTGTGAGCCACTACAACTGGCCTACATTTAAAAAATGTAAAGTAAAACAAGATAATCATTTACCCAGTTACTCTAATTCAGGGTTACAGGTGGCCAGCACTTATCCAGGAGCTCAAGGTGCAAAGCTGGGATCAATCCTGGACAGGACACATTCTGACACCAAGCACACTTAAATACAAACATATACACACTCATAGTGGGACAATTTAGACCCACTAATTCACCTAATATGCACATCTTTGGGATGTGGGAAGAAACTAGAATATCTGAAACCCATGCAGATATGAGAATAGGCAAATTCCACACAGTAGCCCCGGGGGGAAATCTTTTTTTTGTATTTTCTCATCATCATTACAAAATAAAACGTAACTCAAGGACCTAATGTACTTTTTCTCTTTCTCTTTTTTGAGACAGAGTCTCAAGCTGTTGCCCTGGGTAGAGTGCCAAGGCATCACAGCTCATAGCAACCTCTAACTCTTGGGCTTAAGTGGTTCTCTTGCCTCAGCCTTCCAAGTAGCTGGGACTATAGGCACACGCCACAACACCTGGAAATTTTTTTTTCTTTTTTTTTTTTTTGAGACAGAGCCTCAAGCTGTCACCTTGGATAGAGTGCCGTGGCATCACAGCTCACAGCAACCTCCAATTCCTGGGCTCATGCAAGTCTCCTGCCTCTGCCTCCCAAGTAGCTGGGACTGCAGGTGCCCGCCACAACACCCGGCCATTTTTTGGTTGCAGCCGTCATTGTTGTTTGGTGGACCCGGGCTGGATTTGAACCCGCCAGCTCAGGTGTACCTGGCTGGCGCCTTAGCCAGCTGAGCCACAGGCACCGACCTGCTATTTTTTGGTTGTAGTTGCCATTGTTGTTTGGCAGGCCCAGGCTGGATTCGAACCTGCCAGCTCCAGCGTATGTGCCTGGCACCCTAGCCGCTTGAGCTACAGGTGGCAGACCAAGTGTACTTTTAAATGGATATTTTAAAATTTCTCAGTCTTAATTTTTAATATGATAAATATCAATAAATATAACCCACATAACCCATATTAAAAAAAAGCACTTTGGAGAGGGTCATCAATAATTTTTAAGGAGGGGCGGCTCCTGTGGCTCAGCAAGTGGGGCGCCGGCCCCATATACCGAAGGTGGCGGGTTCAAGCCCGGCCTCAGCCGAACTGCAAAACAAAAAAATAGCCGGTCGCTGTGGCGGGCGCCTGTAGTCCCAGCTACTCGGGAGGCTGAGGCAGGAGAATCGCTTAAGCCCAAGAGCTGGAGGTTGCTGTGAGCAGTGTGACGCCACGGCACTCTACCCAGGGCGATAAAGTGAGACTCTGTCTCTA
>CAUYON010152783.1:0-16151 GCA_963573935.1 Arctocebus calabarensis | reverse complement strand
AATGGAGACTTTACAGCCTTTGTACTAACCTGGATGGAAGTGGAACACATTATTCTTAGTAAAGCATCTCAAGAATAGAGAAGCATGAATCCCATGTACTCAAGTTTGATATGAGGACAATTAATGACAATTATTGACACGGTGGGGGTGAAAGAAGGGGAGAGCAGAGAGAGGAAGAATGAGGGAGGGGTGGGGAAAGGAAGAGCAGAAAGAGGGGAGGAGTAAGGGGGGTGGGGTCTTGGGGTCTTGGGGTCTTGGTGTGTGCCACACCTTTTGGGGGCAAAACATGATTGTAAAAGGGTCTTTTCTTAACAAATGCAACCAGTGTAATATGGTTTCTTGTACCCTCAATGAATCCCCAACAATAAAAAAAAAAAAAGAGAGAATATCCTAGGAGCTGAATGCAAGACTTATTAGACACAAGTAGGACTAGAAGGACGACTCTACTTGAGAAAAATAGACTCAAAAAAATGACTTACAGTTCAACTCCCCTCTGTCTTTTATTTTTCTTCCTTCTATTTTAGTTTGTCTCTCTGCAAGTGGCATCTGCTAATTAAATTTTCAACCTGCTTGATAGCTTATTTGGGGGCAATCACCTATGTTTTTTTTAATCTCTGTCGACTCAAATTGTGATTGCCAACAAGAAAATAGACAAAGAACATTTAGATATATCTTAAAGCACTTCATAGAAGAAATAATTACACTGATGTATCAACGTTGAATAAGATGATGACATATAAAAGAAGAAAAATACCATTAAACAATTCTGTGTTCATAAACAGAACTTTTTATTATTTTTAAAACGAAGATTTCTTACCCAAATATGAATAAATATTTGGTTCATTTCTTTGCAAATCATTATTATTTTAATGGGATTCCCCAATGTATTTGTGCAGTGCATTTTGCCAGTCACTGTATTATGAAGAGTTGCTTATCTAGAAACAAATGGATAATAACGTATCTATAGTGATTTCAGCACTGTGCCTACATCTGCTCATTTTTATAACCCAACAGTGTTGCTACCATCCTCATTCAAAGTTTCAAAAATTGTAGCAGAGAGAGGTTAGAAAACTTCTTTCTGGCAACAAAAGGGAAAGGGCAGTCAGGTTTGGTCCCAGAAAGACTGTGCTTTCAATAACTATCCCTGACTGACCTAAGGTGAGCTTCCTTCACTCAGAATATGGGCCGTTCCATCCCCAGGTTGAGTGTCAGTGAAGGGAAAAGGAGACCAGAAGGTAGGGAACAATCATTTTTCTTAAAACAATGTGGGACTGATAGGTAAGGAGGGTGTCCCTTGTTCAAACATGGAAGCAGAACATTTTACTTTTTTTTTTTTTTTTTTGCAGTTTGGAGGCGGGGCCAGGTGTGAACCCACTACTTCCAGGATATGGGGCTGGTGCCCTACTCCTTGAGCCACAGGTGCCACCCAAGAGCATTTTAATATCTTCAACTGTGTAGACATATTGATGTGAGCACATTGAGATGCTTCCTCTGCTGTTACAAGATGACTAGAATCAATTTTTTCACACATGTGAAAACATTTTCGAACATGAAAAGGAAGAAGAAAACATAAATGGAAGGAAGGGAGGAAGGAAAGGAGGAGAGATTTATATGTTTTATGATGTATCTATAGCTCTTTGGGGACTATTGATAGGCTGCCTGTAATATTTATTGGGCCTCATCACTACCACTTAGACTAACAGCTCTTTGAAGGCCTGTTAAATTAACTTTAGAGGTAATGCAGCACACAGATCTAGCAAAGTGTTTTTCCATAAGAAATATTTAAAAGGTACATATTGTATAAGTGTCACTACAAATGCTATATATTAAATAAAGGTTAAGATACTAAGACCAAATTTACTGGCATTAAATATCAATTTCATATATAGTAGCTCTTCAGTTTGGGTAAGTCAACTAATCTGTCTTAGTCATTGTCTGCTCACCTTTAAACTTGAAATAATAATGAAGATTAACTGAGCTAATAGGTGCACTAGTTGGTTAGGTACATAGCAAAAAAAGGTATTCAATATGATTAATGAAATAATAGTACTGTTCTAAAATATGTAATATATTTTCTTCTACACTTTTATAAAAATCACTTTACTAAGATATTATAGACATACAGAAAGCTGCACATACTTAATGTATATTTGCTTTGTTTATTGTGTTCTTAGCTGTGCAGAAGCATTTAACTTGACCGGGTCCCATTTATTTATTTTTGCTTTTACTGCAATTGCCAGTGGGGTCTTCTTCATAAAATCTTTCTGCAGCCTGATACCATCAAGAGTTTTTCCCACATTTTCTTCTAGAGTTTTTATTATTTGGTGTCTTATAGTTAAATCATTTTTTTTTTTTTTGAGACAGAGTCACACTTTTTTGCCCTCGGTAGAATACCGTGGTGTCATAGCTCACAGAAACCTCAAACTCTTTGGCTTAAGTGATTCTATTGCCTCAGCCTCCCAAGTAGCTGAGACTACAGGTGCCCGTCACAATGCCCAGCTATTTTTTTTGTTGTTGCAGTTGTCATTGTTGTTTAGCAGGCCTACGTCAGGTTCAAAACTGCCAGCCCTGCTGTATGTGGCCAGCATTCTAACCACTTAGTTATGAGTGCCAAGCCAAATTTAAATCTTATATCCAGTTTGAGTTGATTTTTGTAAGTGGTGAGAGGTGCAAGTCCAGTTTTAGTCTTTAATACGTGGCTACCTACTTCTTCCAGCACCATTTGTTAAAAAGGGATTCTATTCTCTAGTGAATGCTCTTGTTTGGTTTATCAAAGATCAGATGGCGATATGTGACTGGTTTTATCTTTAACTTCGCTATTCTGTTCCATAGATCTATTGTTCTGTTTTTATGCCAATACTATGCTGTTTTGTACCCTTCCCTTTTCTGCCTTTACCTAGCAGCTGGTGACTACCATACCAATCTCTACTTGGATGAGTTTGACTATTTTAGACTCTTCACGTAAGTGGTAGTCTTAGCCTTTGTCCTTCTGTGTCTGGCTTTTTCACTTATCATAATACTCTCCAACTTCATCCATGTCATAAATATTTTTTATGGCTGATTAATATTCTATTGTGTATGTGACATGCTGGTTTTTAAACCATTCATTTGATAAACATTTAGTTTGTTATCACCTTACTCCTATTTGAATGACTTTTACTGTTGGGTCTCAAGGCAGCTGCCTGCATCCTAAAATATCAGGGTCTTGGACAGTTGTTGTGTCCTTGGTTCTTGGTATGCTCTTGGCTGAAGAATGACCCAACACATCAAAGTTGGGTCAAGAGTAAGACAAAGTTCATTGAGAAAAAGATAGGTTTACAGAGTAAGAGGAAGACACAGGCTTACAGAGCAAGATGCGTTTGCCATAGACAGTGAACAGGCCTTTATCAAAAAGAAAAGGTCTTGGTCATGGCTGGGGGTTCTGTTTTATTACTGCCCGGGTTGGGCCTACCTAATGGTCAGAGGTCACATTGGAACCAGAGTCTTACTACACATATGGACTTCTCATAAGCCTGTCTGAGAGCCCATGAGGGGGTAGACCACAGTGTAGATTTAAGCTAATGACATGATAATTAGCCTGAATGCTGTTCTAGGTCACCTTCAATATTCTATTGTACCTGTTGCCAGGCCCATGGGCTGGAGAGTCTGTCACATTCTTTAGCAGTTGGCAGTTCTGACTAGTTGATGGGAAGGGTGCTCCCACCCCCTAGGAATGAGCAATTACTCAAGGCAAGATTAGGGTGAGATGGGGGCCTGGGACCCCTACCCTTGTCCTTCTTCCATAGGAGAACCAGATTTCTAGTTACCCACATAACATTGCCAAAAAAAAAGGTAAATTTTGGCAAGGATATGGAAAATAGAGAACCCTTATACACTGTTGATAGGGATGTAAATTGGTGTGACCACTATGGAAATAGAGATGGAGGATTCTCAAAGAGTTAAAAGCTAAAAATAGAACTGCTATACCGTTCAGCATTTCCTCGGCTGCAGTTTTATGTGTGTGATCATTTTTCTAGTATTTGGAGTAGATGAGTACTGTTTTAGGAAGAATAAAAGGGAAAATAAAATGTCAGTTCTTGTTAACAAGATTTAGAATTAAAGATTTTTTTCAGAGAATGAACATATATATAAACTCCATTAGCTTCAATTTTTTTATATCAAAAGCTAAGCTTAGGGGCTTAGATTTCTGATCTCAGTGGTTTTAAAAATTATTTTAAGCATTTTTGTTAGTATAGTGGAACACCTCTTCATCCAAGTTGACTGCCTTTTGGAAAAAAATGATTTGCAGATGTAGGAGAGACCCAGAATCCAAGTGTTATTACGGTGTGAGGAAAGTAATAGGTGAATGCAAACGTAAAAGGGTCATTTGTCTCAGCTTCTATTTGGGTAAAGCGAGATGACCACATCACAGGACATTCTAGCACCAATCTCTCTCCCATCTCCAGAAAGGGAGGAGTTAGCCTTTCTCAGGCTTGCTCAGTACCGAGACCATAGAAAAATCCAGCTGTCTCTTTCCACTTTGCAGGAAAGTAAGGGGGTAGCTGAAGCTGGAAAGAAGCTGACAAGTTTGCAAAGGATGGAGAACAGGAGGACAGTATCTGTAGTTCTTTAGCTGAAATCTGCAGGATGGTTTGTAGCCTGGGGTTGGGTGGATTATAACTGCTGGGTATCAAACGGAGGCAATAAACAAGGAACCACTGGGCCTCGGTCAAATCAAATATTAACAAAATTCAAGGTATAGCAGCTCATGCACTAGCAGCAGACCCAAATAAAATGCCAGGAATGAGGCCTCACCAACCAGGCACATTAGATAACCAGAAACCAGCTTTGCCATTTCATCTACATATCCTCACACCGAGTATCCCCTTAAATTTGAGGCTGGTAAAATAGTTTCTGTGCACCTGCTCTCTTGAAAGAGAATAAAAACTCTTCCGTAATACTGCAACCCTCTGTATTTTGCATTTTTGTATCTGGCTGACTCCTCTTCTGAGTAACACATCCTTTTTAAAGAGGTGTTAATAGTTGCAATCAGGTTAATGTCAAGTCCTGCTGACCTGGGAGCCCTCTGCTCTTGAGATGGCAGCTCAGCTATTATTAGTTCCTTTCTGGGTGTCTAAAAGTTTAACTGTCAGGGGACACTATTTCCACATTTATCTACAAGTCAGCCTCTCACGGTTTAGATTTACTTCAAAGTTATTTGCAATAGGCACTATATAGTAATTATTACATTTTTCTAATTTTTCATATACTTAAAGCTTATGAGAATTATTTCTAAAAATTTTTAAAGTGTTTTAAATGTTTTAAGAAAACTTTAAGAAGTTTAAAAGAATTCCAGGTTTTGACATTAGTGAACAAGTATCTCTGACCACCTCACCAACATTGTCACAAACGGATTAACTGATGCATCAAATAGAGGATCAATTATGCAATTACATTTTTTGGTATTGTTTAGTTGCTTTCATTAAAAAAATCAGAAAACGTAGTAAAACCAATGTCTTAGATTAGAGTCAGAGAGTTAGAGTTTGGTTCACAGAATTAGTACAGAGTTAAAAAAAAATTATTAATAACATTTAAAAACTTGAAGATCTCACATAAGAAGCCAGATGTTCTACTTAAAGCCTGAGATTGAATTACTTAATTTATTGCAAAATAGCTGTAGCTAAGTAATTAAATGGCATTAAAAGGGCAGAGAAATATTTTTCTTTGATATTACTTATTGGTTTAGAAACTAAGAATGAACCCAGAGAGTCATAAATTTATTTCAAGGGAAAAAATCAAAGAGTATATTAAGAGTATATTTCTTATTTTAATTGAAGAATAATCCTGTGTGCTGTTAAACCAATATGTTAAAATAGAACATTTTGTGGCATTTTGTGTACCTGTGAAAAGAACTGGGACGTGTGGCTCTTGCTGTGAGCGGGTTTGGCTCTCCTAAGTCGAGTGTGATCTCACGGACTGGCTTTTCCTTTGAGTTCTAGGTCATTCTCAAAAGCAGCCCTGTCAAGGTCATCATGTTTCTGACCTCAAGGCTCTTGGTTCTTGAGTCAATAAAAACTGGCACAAGGCTGAATAAGAAATTTCAACAGGGAGGGATTTATTGCTGCTTTTGCTTAAGCAGAAGGGAGATAGTGCTGGTTAAGGAACAAGACCAGCTCTCCAAACAAAGGGCTGAGACATTTTTAAAGGGCAGAGAGAGAAAGTTTGGTGCCAGCAATGAAATGATAGTGTGCAGCAGTGAGGTTCTGCTATCGCTGCAAACCTAGCAACCACACCTCTTCATGTCACATGTCTCGTTAACATGTTAACTCTCCACACTTGGGCATAACTTTTAGCATTAAAATGAGAAGAAATGTCTACAAAATGGCAACTTACGGTTTCACTTTGGCAATGACCTGTTTGTGCTGGATTTGACTGGAGCTGGTGGGCCCCTACCTTGATAGCTGCTGTGTCCTCCTGTTAAGGAAAGCAAATGATCATCTATTGCAGCTGGGCTTTAATCATTTTGAAACTTTAGTTTGCACTGTAAGGCTCATCACAGTAGGTAGCCAAAGTCCACCTACCATAGTATTGCAAACTAGGGAAGTGCCAGCAAATTGGGGTGCATCATGATGATGGCAGGACATCATAGTTTATGGCAACTTTGGTGAGATGTCACTATAGGTATTCAGATATGCCATCACCAGCATAAATGTCAGAATAGCTGATCCTGAAATGATGAGTTTGTGTTTCATTAAACATGATGTCTCCCTGAAGGTTTCTGTCCTTGAAATCTATAGCTACTAAATGCCGTTGAAATTTTTAAATAATTAACTTAAGTCTCTGCTACCCTGAAATTCTTTGGGCAAAATCGTATTAAAAGCCAGCTTCTTGCATAACTTACATATTTTGTTCTGTACTGAAATACTAGATGCATATACAATATGCTTAACATAAAGAGTTATGCACACATACGTGGGTGTTAGCTAGGGACATAGTGTGTGTGGCTAAGGCATTCTGGAGGGCCTGTTGGGCAAAGTCCAGATTCCTCAGACACCCACAACAGCTTGGTGTTTTGAAGGGAGTATTAGCACCCAGCTGCTCAGGCCTAAGATTCCTGAGAACCTGTTTGACCGAAGTCCAGGCCTCTCTGCCCCACTTCTGGTGGTAAATTACCCCAGGGTAAAGGAAGGCATGTTTAGCAACTAAAGGTTACTATGGACAGAGCCATGCTAAGCTATAGACGGGAATCACCTGAGTGAGTTAAGAACATTAAAATTTACACTCTTTTCTTTGTTCAAATTTAGAATAAGAAAGTGTAACCCTCAAGATTTTTTTCCCTGCTTTCCACCTTCCGTTTCCCTGTAATGATTGTTTAAGGAGACTATTATGTAGAGTTACTCTATTTCTATTATCTGCTTTCAACACATTTTGTGGTTTTTCTGAATAAAAGAATCTGTGGCAAACCTCTGACGGCTTTCTAGCTGCTCCCCCCACTAGTGATAGTGCGTGCCCCTGCAGGCCCTCATCAGTCCTTCCACCCCAGATCACACAAGTCTGAGCTTTCGCTCCTGCCATGACATCCAGGCTGACTGTGATGGGGGCCCCTGGCCACCACACCCCTGTGACTGGATCAGACTGCAAAACAATGAGACACCTTTAAGAAAACTAAGGTTTAAAGTACTGTTTGCTTTTATGTTTAATAGTTTCACATGGTTTTGCTCCTTGAGCATTTGGTATTAAAAAATTATCATTTAAATCACGTTTTAAATTTTTAATTGTAAAACACATCACCTACAATTTACCATTTTCATCATTTGTAACTACAGGTTAGTAGTATGAATTTCAGTCTCATAATTATGCAATCATCACCCTCATTGATCTCTAAGACGCTTTTCTAATTATAAAATGAAAACTCTGAGCCTATTGAAGAAAATAAAGTCATCTTACCCCCAAATCATTTCCTTGACATATTTTCAGATGACTTTTCTTGGAGGCAGCAAACAAAATAGACTTACAAAGCTGTCATTTGTTGGGGGAGATTTTCATCTGCAGAGAATTTGCGTGTTGCAACCAGGTTTCCTCCGAGGCTTTCCCTTGTCAGATCTAGGGAAGATCAGCTGGGGCACCTTTAAAGGTGTGAAAGAAACATTTACCACCTACTCTCTCTGAGGGCTGCTACCTCTTAGGCTTCGTTTACATAATCCTGCCACTTTTGCCTCATCGTCTCCTCTCTGCATCCTGTCTTGCCACTATGACTGTTTCTGGCCACATTCTGAGCCCTCATTGTTTCTGACCCTGAAGATGATGCATCAGCTTCTACACTCCAGTGCGGGGTTCAGGGGGCATCTCTCTGTGGTTCTCACCTGTGTGCACATTAATAAATGTCTACACCTTCTCTCCAATTAATCTGCCTTTTATGACCTGACTTTTCAGCAAACCGTGAGACAGCAAAGGGAAAGTTTTGTCTTGGACTTCATACTATTAAAAAATAACTCTCCCACGGTTTGGCGCCTGTGGCTCAACGGGACTAAGGCGCCAGCCACGTACACCTGAGCTGGCGAGTTTGAATCCAGTCCGGGCTGCCAAACAACAATGACGTCTGCAACCAAAAAATGGTCAGTGATGTGGCGGGCGCCTGTAGTCCCAGGTACTTGGGAGGCGAAGGCAGGAGACTCGCTTGACCCCAGGAGTTGGAGGTTGCTGTGAGCTGTGATGACACAGCACTCTATCCACGGTGACAGCTTGAGGGTCTGTCTCAAAAAAATAAAACAAAATAAAATAAAAATAACCCTCCCTCTTCCTCCCCACAGCCTCTGGCAACCACTCTTCTACTTTGTGTTTCTATGATTGTTACTACCCTAAACTTCAAACATGTGCAATCACATCGCCATACCAGGCTGGTGGACTGATGTTCAGTATACCAAGACCCCCGGTTACAGCAGAAAAAGAAGTTTAATCATGCAAGCAGCTGAAAAAGGAAATAGGAGGAAACCTCAAATCTGCCTCATTGAGGAGTTCAAGGATAGGGATTTTAATGCATTTTAATGAGCATTGGGCCAAGGTGTGGGATTGTTGATTGGTAGAAGAGCTCTGGGTACGTCATGAAAAGGGGAGATGAGAAACCTTTGCTGGTATTCAGGATCTGAAAAACTTCTTAAGCAATTCTTAAACAAATCCCTAATATTTCTGTCAGAGATACTATTGATAGGGACGATAGCAATGCAGCTGGTCGTTGTCCAAGGACACATGACGTATAGTTACAAGGCAGTTGGCCAAAGTGTAGCCTGATTTACTGTATTTCTGTCCAGTACCCACTAATAATCCTAGTTTACCTTTTTAGTATTTTAATAACATAGTGTTTTTCTATTACAGACTTATTTCACTTAGTATATCTTCGAGTTTTGTCCGTCTTGTAGCATGTGTCAAGATTTCCTTCCATTTTTTTTAAATTTATTTTTTAGTTCTAATTATTATGAGGGTACAAACTTTTAGATTACATTGTTCTCACTTTCAGGGTAAACTTCATTTGTAAAAGAGCCCCTCACCCAGGGGTCGTGTGATGCACCCTCACATGTTCACCTTAGGTCAGATCTCACCTCCCCTAATGGCCTCCATCGTCCACCCTCATCCTTATGCCCTTCTCTCGGTCCCCTCTAGTGCCGAACTAGAGTGGATTATTGTTTTATTCCTATGAGTGTGTAATTGTTTATATATGGATTTCATATTAGTATGGAGTACACTGGACATTTACTTTTCCATCTTGAGATACTTTACGAAGAAGAATGTATTTCAACTCTATCCAGGTAAATGTAAAAGATGTAAAGTCTCTATCTTTTTTTTTTTTGTAGAGACAGATTCTCACTTTGTCATCCTGGGTAGAATGCCGTGGTGTCACACAGCTCACAGCAACCTCCAGTTCCTGGGCTTAGGAGATTCTCTTGCCTCAGCCTCCTGAGTAGCTGGGAGTGTCTATCTTTTTAATGGCTGAATAAAACAAAAATCATTTTACCACAAAGACATTGGCATTCAGAATGTTTATTGCGGCTCAATTCATAATTGCCAAGTTGTGGAAGCAACCTAAGTTCTCATCAATGCATGAATGAATCAACAAACTATGGTAGATGTATATGATGGAATACTAATGTCCTTCCTTTTTAAGGCTAAATAATATTCCATGGTGTGTACATATCACATTTTGTTTAGCCATTAATTTAACTTTGGACAACTTTTGCTTAAACCTTTTGTGTGTTGTAAATGGTGTTGCTGTGCACATGGGTGTACAACTATCTTTTTGAGACTCTGCATTTAATTCTTTTGGATAAATTGGTGTGTTATATAAGAATATGATTATTAATTTTTTTAGGGAATGCCATTCATTTTTCCACAGTGGCTATACCATTTTACATTCCTACTGATAGTATGCAGGTGTTCCAATTTCTCTATATCCCCACCAGCACTTGTAATTTTTCATTTTTAGTAGTTTATCATTTTTAATATATATTTTTACTTCATCTTTTAAATTCAACTTGAAAACTATTCTCTCTTACTGAGTTAAATGTTCTTGCACAAATCATCTCCAATACTCTTCTTTAGGTGGACTCCAACTTTCAAAATAAATACTCAGCTTTACCAGACTGAAATACTACACATCATTAAGTTCGTGATTGTCCAGAAAATATGTTGTACTATTAAAATGGTTGATCTTTATTTTATGTCTAGTGAATTATTTTTGCCTTTCCATTTCCCAGATACTAGTCTTAAAAATAGATTACATACAACTAATTATTTCTATGTGTCACTATTTATTTCTGGGGCTCTAAACCATGACAGCTTTAATCTGTTAGTATACCAAACCTGAGTTGTTTTTATTCTATGTAGATTTTTATCTAATAAAATATAGAGTCGGCTTGTTTAGTCTAAGTGCTGATACAGTAAAACACTCACTGAAACCTAAGATAATGGGCCCACTGGATTCCTGAATGTTAACTAGTTTTATAGTCCTTTGGGCATTTTTATGTTTTAAAATTGCAAATATCTCAAAAGTTCACACTGTTTAATGTATGCACATTTAAATCAAATTCATATGAACACATGAAAAATAAAATTGTTTTAAATATCTAAACATTGGCAAAAAATCAAACATTCTCACACTTTTCCACAGTCTCCGTACCCTCTATCTTTGAATGATTCATAGTTTACTTCCACATATTTATTCTTTCTTTCTCTTCCTCTCTTTTTTTCTCTCTTAAAGCGTCACAAGCTGATTTGAGTAATGATTCCTGGTTCATACCATCAGTGCCCTTCAGCCACGTCAACCCGGAAAAAGTCAGTGTATTACTAGGAGCCATGGGAGAGAATGCCCCTCCCATAGGTAATAGTTGGTCTGGGGGTCATTTAAGGAAGTGGAGCTTTCCTTTGGACTGTGGGTGGGAGGAACTGGGAGTAAGAGTCATCTTCTCGTTGGTTTTTAAGATACATCTTGTCTAGAAAAAGAGAAGATGAGGTTGAATCCACAACTTTAATTGGTAACGAATTAGCCAGGGCAAAAGAATGCTTGTTGTTTTGTAGCACAGACAATGGTCAAAACTTGTCTGTGTGCAGTCATAAAGTGGCTCTGGTTTTGTCTTGGTCCATTTTGGTCACAGGGTGGCCCCGTCTGATGTGATGCTCTGAGAAAGTGTATACAGTCGTCACGAAGATTACAAGTCCCAATTGAGTGCCTGCTCTAGGCTGACCCAACTGCTTTTCTCTTTCACATGTATTTGAATGCAGCTCAAAGATATTTTTTTATTAATTTCTGCAACTCAGTTTTTTCACAGTTACTACTGAGCTTATAATGATAACTGTCTACATTTGTTTTGAGTATTAAAAGTGGAGAATATAATAAAATTCGTATGGCACTTAAGGCATAATAAGAACTCAATAAATGCAGCTGCCACTTATATAATATTAGACATCAGATATTTGACAATTACCACTGAAATATTTTTCATAGTTCTGGTGTATCTTTTGAACAAATAAGATAAATAGGTTAAATTCTGGTCATAAGAATCAAATTATGACTGAATTTTTGAAGTATAGCATTTCACTTCTTTTAAGAAAAATCCATAAACTCCTCAAATATACTTTCTGAAATTCATGACAAGTTTTAGGTTAAAGGAGCATTTTCAATGAAAAATAGATTCAAATGAGAGTCAAAAAATACACTCTCATTCCTGTATTTTGTTTAGAGACATTACAATTCTATTCAGGGAACTAGAGAATAAAATACATTGTGAAGGAATAATTGAGTTTAGTTAATCAAGCTGCACATTTGCCAATAACATTATACAAAAGAATAATTTAATCTCTTGTGTTTGTAAATTTAGCTCTAGTTAGAGAAATTCTGTTTAGTCTGGGTGATGTGTATGCATTGAAGGTGATTTGTTCTTTTTATATAAAATTGAATCTCCTTTGTCTCCTTCATAAAAACTTTCCAGACAGTTAAATACATGAGCTTCTTTCAGCTACTTAATTATCTGTTGTTTTTTTGTTTGTTTGTTTGTTTTATCTTTGGACAATGAGATTTTTTTAACCCAATATTTATAGATGCATTATTTGATAAACAATCAAAAATATGCATCAATTTCATTAACATACATACAAATACATTTCTGCCATATTCCTCTGGCATAAGTAGTTGATTATTCATAATACCATTTTTTTCCCATTACAACTTTTAATTTTGGAAAGCTACCAGTGATTGGAATCTAATTAATAGAGTACAGAAAAAAATGGATCTAGATCTTAAAATGGATTTTAGGGTTTTTGTTATTCTGAGATGCAAACACGTAATAAAACATTGTAATGATTACTAAAAGTTATTTTCTTCTGTCATTTTATTTTATGACCTACCAAAAAGAAAGGCATAGAAACCTTGAGAGATGTAATAAAGACGCTAATGTAGTAAAAACAGAATTGGAACTAAAATTTTTCAACTCCATTTGGTGCAAAAATAACAAAAACATTGCCATAGACAGGGCTTACGCATTTGTTATTGATAACGAATACTTTCATGATTAATAATTTTCTTCTGTTTTACTTCAGATTAAGTGTTGTACCATTCATACGATGTCTGTTTTCCAGCTCCTCACCTTACATCAAGGTGTCCTCGTGATCACCTTACTCCTGTGACTTCTACAAAGTTCTTCATTTCATCATAAGTCTGGTGAGTTCCCAAATACTTTCTGTGAACATTTTTACCTCACCTGTTCAGTTTTCCGGTACTGAACACCTCTGAACCCTAAGGATCCATCATTTGCAGACCCTCTCCAAATGTTGCTGGGTGGCTTTCTGCAGCGTCTGATTTGTTTTTCTGCTAGATAGTTCTACAATTTTTGCAAGGAAACGGAGCCCCAGAGTTGCTAAGATATTACAGTTTTATCTGAAAAATTTTGCTCCTCTATTTTAAATGAAAATTGTTCAAATTAGCTTGTTTGTAGAGCAACCACAGCAACACTGTACCATAATAGAAAACTTATAAAAAATAATTGAAACACTTTTTATTTTATCAATAGTGCCTCTCTGTTTTTTCTCTCTTTCCCCTTTTCTCTCTGATAGTGGAGGGAGTTTAGGGACAAATTGAATTTCCAGATGATTAAAACCAAGTTATCATTGGGGAAATTTATAATACCTCACTAAGAGATTTTTTTGCAGAAGTTTTACTTGAAGGAATCAGCTTTTTAACACCATTGAAATTTCAAATTCCATTCAATCAACTCATGTGCTGGTCTAAATAATAGGAATTGACCTAATTTTAATACAAGTACACCCCTTTTGCTAAATACATATTTTGCATCATTTGTGTTCAATTTAGAATACTATATAGAGGAGAATCTGGAATCTCACAATGGAAGGATGTGATAAAGCTACTACTGCAAATCATCAAATGAGTCTTACCCTCCCATGCACAAGCCAACCACCGCCCCCTAGCGGGCAAGATGGGACAGCCCCTCAACTTCAGCATCTCTTCAATTATACTTGCCAAAAGAAAGAATTTAATAACTCTTGACTTCTGTGACTTTTAGTTTAGAGTCTAGGAAAAGTTTAAAGGGAACACATTTATTTTTTTTACTTTAAGTTCTGTTCCACTGTTTTGTAATTGACATCTCCAAAACCGAACTTTGGCCCACGTGGCCCATGACTCTCTCAGTGATGGTTCTTTCAGGCTCGCTCTCTCCTTTGCAAACACATTGTGTTTTTCTCCTTCTTAATTCTTCCATCATTAAAAATTAAGTAGCCGTGTACATTGTGTCTGTGATATGTGTTGTGAGAAATTTAAAAAGATAAGATTATTTCACAGGAAGTGAATCAATGATGTCCCTCTCAACTATCATTCCCTGTTTATATTTCAAAAGAGATACTGAGTCACTTACACAAATCTTTACTTATAATCAGAACTTTTCATCAAAGGAGGATGTCCATAGAATATGTTGTGGGCTATTTTCTTACTGAGAGTTCTTCCAAACTAACATTCAAGATACCTTGGTCATCCTGGAAAATTAGAAAGTAGAACGCCTATAAGGTAATATCATAATAGCTTCCCACACCTTTTTATGGATGCTTTTCCTTTCCTAGTAATTTCTATTTCAAATAGCTTGAAAATTTTCTGTTATAATGGCCAACTTAGAACTTCAGTATCCCTCCTTCTTATTTTCCCAGCAATATTTCATTCTTCATTTAATATCTGAATTTGCCTATCACTTTTTTATCACTCAGTAGTGATATTACTATTACTATGAACAACAGTCATCACTGACAATGATTTATACCATCATGGATCTGCCTGACAACTAGAATGATAAAACTTGTTTTATTATGCTTGACTCCCCTAATTCGTTGTTTAATTTGAAAATATTATGCCTACTCTTCCTTGATGGATATACCTTGTAAATTATATTTTGTAGTTTGTATTCAGATGAAGCCTCCTCCTAACAATGATACAATAGAGAAATTATTTGATTCTTATGATTTCAAGGTTATTTATGGAAATGAAGGGGAAATAAAAAAATACTATTAGTGCGATAACCACATTTTAGCTCTTTTTTCATATGCTTAGAAGAGTGGTGGTATATACATACATGTTAATGAAAAGTTTAGATAGTTCAAAAAAGTGCAATAATATAAAGTTATTATCACTTGCAATCCAAAATCCTAATGGGGTAAAATCAAGGGAAAAAATAAGAAGTCTTCAGTTTACCTGACTTATAAGATAGTGTTAAAAGTTGCAAGAAATGACCCCCTTGAATTTGATTACAAGTTGTATAATTTGCAGGTTTGGAAAATGAGCTCTAATGTTTCTGTTACTGGCAATTAGTGTCAAGCTTGAATACAGATGGTGTGGTGTTAATCTGTGAAAGTTGGGGCTGTTTTTCAAGTGTTAAAACAAATCAACAATGTTGATTGCTATATAATTGCATATCCACAATTTCATTTTGCTCTAAATGTATTTACTATAGTTAATGCTTATTGACAAATTTGTTATTAGCTTATGACTTTGAGCCTCTGTAGTTACTTGAAGGGCAAAATACCATCTGACAGTCTTGGAAAAGATTCAGGGTGACTTTTTCAGAACGAATACAGTATTCTAGAGTAAAATAAATTGCTTAGAGGGTTTGATTTCCTTAAGCATTAAAGGCTAAGATTATTTTTGGAAAACAGAAATTTAGTTAATAAAATTGCCCTGCTGCCTGATCTCCATTCCCTGTTTAAACCACTTAACTACCAAGTAAACCTAATTACCTATTTCTAGTCAATCACAAAGTCTTCACACATCAATGGTAATTTTAATTTTCTTTTTTTTTTCTTTTTTTGTTTTTTTTAAATGTTAGGCTGATTTATAAGAGCTGCTCTGGGCAGTTAGTTTGTTTACAATGAGGAGTTATCTAACTCTGAATATACTGTACATGGCAATCAGAACTCACCACAGCAAGAGAACCACAGCTGGTCTGCTGTAGCCGACACAAAAAACCACCAGAGAACAGGAGGGGAAATGTCAGGACGAAGGTGGGTTTTTTTTATTATAAAAGAAAAAAATAAATCCTCAGCAATCTTAACAAAGGAAAAAAGTATTTTGCACTGGGAGAAGACAACAGGATACAAAATCACAAGTGTTTTTGCCACCAGCCCTGCCT
>CAUYON010152782.1:0-16276 GCA_963573935.1 Arctocebus calabarensis | reverse complement strand
CAGGTTTGATGGAGGGAGGGTAAACGGTGGGACCACACCTATGGAGCATATTGCAAGGGTACAAGTCAAATCTATCAAGTGTAGAACATAAATGTCTTAACACAATAATCAAGTAAATGAGGCGAAAGCTATATTGATTAGTTTGATGCAAGCACTCCAAATTGTATAAAAAAATCAACACATTGTACCCCACATATGCATATATGTACTCATGATGTACGTGTATATGACTTAAAAAAAAATTCTTACCTTTTCTGCCACCTCCAGGATCCTATCTGCAGGTCCCAGAGCAAGTGGAGTGGGTCAGAATATCCTGCCAACCATGCCAAAATTAAAGGGAGAAAAATAATTCTCCCTAACCCCGATTGGTTGATAGGTTCATAGTCGTTACAGAGTTCTGTAGCAAAAAAGATTAATAAGAGAAATACAAGCTTTTTTACCATGCAATGATGTGGGAGAAAAGTAACTTTAAGCAGTGGCTTAAACTGGGGCTTATATTACTATTTCATCTTCAACAAAGAGCAGTCAATTTCTGAGAAGCAACAGGGCAAAGAAAATAGTCCCAGACTTCCAAAAGGCAAAATGTGAGGAGTAAATTTATGGGGAAACTGATGAGTAAAGACTTCCCTTAGATTCCTCTGGCACCATCTCTGAGCTAATAAGGGCTGTGAAGGGCAGTTTATATCCTGTTTTTAGGAGGGGAAGGGGGAGATGATAGATGTTTTTATCTTTTTAATTCTCTGTCCTGCTTTTAGGCAACCAGAGAGAAGGTGGAAAGCTACCTTGCATCCTAATTATCTGTACCTCAACAATCCTTCATATTTGGGGAGAAATACAGGGTTTTCTTTCAGAATGTATAGCAATTAAATGAAATGTGGTATCCTGAATGATATCCTAGGACTGAAGAAGGACGTATGGACTTTATTTCATAATGGAATATAATATTGGTGCATTAATTGTATCATACTAATGTAAGATGTTCATAATTGGGGAATATATGAGAACTCTGTGGTATCTTTGCCATTTTGCTTGTAAACCTAAAACTTATAAAATGGAAATTTATTTTAAAAATACTACTTACCCTTATTTACACACTTATCTGTAAGTGCAGCTGTTAGAAGAACTCTTTAAATTTAAAAAAAATTGACAATAATAATTGTATATAGTTGGGGAATACCGAATTGATTTCCAAGGTTTCTGCTTTTCTCTGCTTGGGCTTCTATTCTGATAAATTGTGATTCTCCATACAGGCAGTTCTTGAGTTAGAAACATTTAGCTTTCGTACAACTCACTTTTCCTACAACTCTGTAACAACTCACACTTATGAATGGAGGATATTGCAGTAAGTCCCCGAGTTGCAAATGTTTGACTCAGATTTACTAATGGGGACTATTACAGGTAATAGGTAAATGTACGTGTTCAACTTACATGCAAATTCAACTTAAGAACAAGCTTAGAATACCTGTTTTATCCCTAACCTGGGCACTCTTAATTTTGGAGGCAGTAGTTTGCCCTGGGACCTTAATTCTCTCATGGCTCTAAGAAAAGTTGCTCGTTTTCAGTTTGTTTTGCCTTTTTGTTGTTGTGAGGATGGAGGGATGATTTATAAGCTCCTTATATGCCAGACCAGAAATCAGGCAAGATACTCAGTTTCCTTCCTTTCTGTTGATTAATTTGAAGTCACTAAGATGGTTTGTGAGAGAACTTTCTGAAGCATCATTAATTTATTAACACCCGACTGTGTGTCCTACCATGTAATGAGTAAATTTCAGGCTTGCCGTAATTTTTTTTCAGATGTGACATACGTCACCTTTGTTTTCGATCAGGTTTTCCAGCAGTGTTTTCCTTGGCTTTCATAATGCTTTAATTAACAATTACTCTGGCTTTAAGAAGAGGACCTCTTGGGATGTGTGCTCAAGGGAACAGCGTCCTAACTGAACACTGCCTTTTATGACCCATATCCTCATTCCCTGTTATTAAGAGATGTTTCAAGTCTCCCTAAGTCTAAAAAACGTAGACTCGATAGGTGAGAATTTACATTGGCTCTTATGAGGCAGTGTTTTCCTGATTATATTTGATATCTACTTAAAGCTTCCTTTTTATTAAGTATCCTGATAGAACATTATGAGGTTGGGCCCGCTTTACTTCACAGACAGTATGTGCTCTTTCATGATTTTCTAGATTGGTTCTTCCTTCATTTAACATGTATTTATCAAATGCCTGCTCTATGTTAGGCATGCGTTACCTGTAAGCATCTGGACGGATAAAAACAGAGCCCACGTGAGGGGATTGTTTCTCTCATTCTAGTACTAACCAGGCCCGATGCTGCTCGGCTTCTGAGATCAGACGAGATCGGGCACGTTCAGGGCGGTATGGCCGTAGACGAGGGGATTGTTTCTGATCTAGAGCTTTAGCATGGTGCATATAGTAATGCTTAGTATTTTTTTTTTTTTTTTTGCTTGAATATCTTTGGGAATCAGTAGACTGATTCTGTCTCCACCACTTTGTATTGTGGGATTTGAGATCTCTGTACATTTATGTCTCATTTGTAAAATGAGAATGTTAATATTTGGCTTAATTGTTTTGCATCACAGGTTTATATAAATCATTATTTATGCAATATAGGCATGAACTTGGTGCTTGGTGTTTTGCTGAGTGTAAGGCATATAGCAGTGAACTGAGTCAGGGAAAGGACAGGAAAACAGATCTATGCACAGATAATTTATAAAGTTACATAGAGATACTCTAATATAGAGAGATATACACATTGTACCCTGTTGATATATTAAGATATAGGTGCTGATTTGTCCTGAGGCAAGTGGGAAGGCTTCTCAGAAGAACTAACAGCTTCATTGCATTGAGAAGGTGAAAGGTGGAAGCAGGGAAGAGTAAGAAGGGAAGACTTTGCAGGCAGAGAGGAAAACATGCGTAAAAGCAACCAAGTCTGAACAGTCTTGGAGAGTTCAGGGAAGCATTGGGACTTTGAGGTGTGATGGAGAGGGTTGTGGCAGTCCAATGAGATCCCAGGTTCTGAAGGTAAGGTCCTCGGAGGTGTTTAAACAAGGAAAAGGTTTGTTTGTCACTATGCTAACTAACTGCCTCATGAAGAGTGCAGTTGGGATAGAGAGAAGGCAGAGCTAGGTAGGAGGGTTTGGTCATTAGTGATGAACTAAATTAGGGCAGCAATAATAGCTGCAGAGGAAGGGCAGATTGACAAGGCATTTTTTTGAGATCTGAGCAGTTTGATGATCCTTTGGAGTTAGAAGAAAGAGGGAACACACAGGTGACGCTGTGGATACTAGCTTAAGGGTAGAGTATGACACCAAGGAAAGTAGACCATTTAGAGAGGAAATTAGTTTGGGTGAAGAGGGGTTGAGGTCACTTTCTAAATGTTGAGATAGTGCAAGGCATCTGGACAAAGATGTCTAGAGTAGTACTGGGCAGTAGCACTTTCTCTTGTGTTGGAAGTGTTCTGTGTCCACTGCCCAGTATGATAACCACTAGCCCAAATGGTGCTTTTGTTTTTTGAGACAGAGTCTAACTTTGCCACTTGGGGAGAGTGCTGTGGGGTCATGGCTCACAGCAACTTCAAACTCTTGAGCTCAAGATAGCCTCTTGCCTCAGTCTCCCAAGTCGCTGGGACTACAGGTACCTGCCGCAATGCCCAGCTATTTTTAGAGACAGGGTCTCGCTGTAGCTCAGGCTGGCCTTGAACTCCTGAGCTCAAGTGAGCCACCTGCCTTCACCTTCCAGAGTGCTGGAATTACAGGTGTGAGCCACCACACCGGGTCACATGGTGCTTTGGAGCATGTGAAATGCAACTAAGGGAACTGAAGAACTGAAGTTTTCATTTTATTAATTTAATTTAATTTATTTATTAATTTATTTTTTGAGACAGAGCCTCAAGCTGTCACCCTGGATAGAGTGTGGTGGCATCACAGCTCACAGCAACCTCCAATTCCTGGGCTCAAGTGAGTCTTTTGCCTTCGCCCTCCCAAGTAGCTGGGACCACAGGCGCCCGCCACAACGCCCGGCCATTTTTTTGGTTGCAGCCGTCATTGTTGTTTGGCAGGCCTAGGCTGGATTTGAACCCGCCAGCTCAGGTGTATGTGGCTGGTGCCTTAGCCCATTGAACCACAGGTGCTGAACCTATTTATTTAATTTTAGTTGATTAAAAGTTAAATGGCTACCTGTGAATTATTGGCTACCATATTGGACAGTACAGGCCTAGAATATTGTATTGGTTGGAAATACTGGTTGGAAACTAGCGCTAAAGGCAGGGTGATTAGCTTGCCTGGGACTGAGCAGTGTCCAGAGATGCTGGACTTTCAGTGCTAAAAAATGACAGAGTCCCAGGTAAACCATGATTATTGTTAACCCTAGCCACAGGTGGTGGTGTTGGGAACTTTAGTTGTCACATTTCTGAAACAACTAAGTCTATTCAGCTGCCTCTTGGGCTGCTGGCTGTGTCATGCTCTGCAGCTTGGAAAGAAAACTCTTTTTTTTGGCACTGGGGAGTTAGAAAGCAGAAAAGCAACACGATTCTTGAAACACATGCTCTGCCTAACATTCTTCTTGTTTCTCCACCATCTTTCTTTTTCTTCCTTTTTATGCTGTTACAGTGGTGGCTCCTCAACTTGACTATACATTAGAATCATCTGGAGCACTTCTAAAATTAAAAATATATATAACTTATACATATATGTTACATACACATGGATACCCGAGCTCCACCCGGACTGTAAATCAGAATCTCGGCATGGGAGGGGCAAGACATCTGTGTGATTTTAAAGCTCCCCAGGTGATGCTCATGTGCAGTGGGGACTGACAGGCACGGCTCTGAGAGGTGCATCCGCCTCTTTGCTGCCTTTTTTACTACGAGGAAACTGTTTGATCTTTATCCTCCTTTCTCTTCCCTTTGTTTGGAGGAGGACAGCAACACCCCGGGTTTCAGAAATGTTTCCAGTCTGCCATCTTTCTGTCCATGTAGGACAAAAGTAACCCAGAGCCTAAGAGCATTATGAGTCAACCTAATTTCTTTTGTCATGCACACAGACATGGTGTACTTGCTGTAGCATTATTAATAACCATGTCTAACATGTTTTGAATACTTATTATGCCTGAACACTCTTACATATGGTAATACGTTTACCCTTCATAACATCACTCCTGGAGATATACAATGATTATTCCTATTTTCCAGACGAGGAGCCTGAGACAGATTAGCTAACTTTTGCCCAAGGTCCCCTAGCCAGTAAATGCTCAGGCTAGGATAAGGTTGCACTTTTTAATGACTTATCTTATACGATCTTCTAGTACAAATGAAATACACTGTACCTATAAACCTGAGAGATGAAATCTTCTCAAGCTGTGGATGTTGTTCATGTGATAGAGAGCTGGTCAGATCCATCTCTTTTTGTGCATTGGTTAATTCAGGGTTTGAAGAATCTTTCATCAAATGGCTTGAGCTGTGCAGGTTCACTTTTTCAAAATTTTAAACTGTGAGCCTGTATTGAAACAATAAGAAGGCATCCTCTGTGACGCCCTAACATTACCAAAAAAGGAGCTGAATAAATACATAGCACCTAATATATAGGTCACTTCAGTTTTGCCAGTTTTGCTGAGAATGGGGTTATGTATCTATTTGCCGTGATATATATGTATACGTTATGTATGTATATATACAAGTGGCTATAAAATCGTGTGCAGTTTAAATAGTACTTCTTTACTGTTACAAACTTGAAGTTTATGGCCACCCTGTATTTGTGTGTGCCGGTGTGTATATGTGTATGTGTTGTTTAGGGTGGTGAGTTTGGCTTTTTTAACTTGAAAGAAGTAGAAGTAAAGACTTTTTCTATTATGCTGTTGCCCCAGTTACACTTTTCTTTTCATCTACTGGTTAAATTTTTCCCATATGTTCCCCTTCCTTTTCTTGTACCTTGCTTTGTTTTGTTTTGTTTTTTTTAAAGTTGTACTTAGTCACAAGAAAGCATATTTTCTGTGATTTCCATTAAAATATGATAGGTAAAGGATTCTTAATAAATGCTTTTCATAAAGACCCAGTAACTATAATGTTTTATCTGGGTTCTCTTGGCAGTATAATGAAAGAGTAGTATCAATATTTTAAAAAACACTTCAAAGCCATTATCTGATGTTTTAACTAGAGAAAAATTACATATGTCATCATGAGATTATCTTTTTACAAGTGTTTATTTTGTATGTCTATAAAGTAGGTCACCAATAATAAAGGATTAAATCTATTTTGATTTTTTTCAATTTTTTAGGTACGTTTAAATGTCAAGTAACCTAAATCAAAGTTGTGCACCTGTAGCACAGTGGTTGTGGCGCTGGCCACATAAACCGAGGCTAGCAGGTTCAAACCCAGCCCAAATAGCCAGGTGTTGTGGTGGGTGCCTCTACTTGGGGGGCTGAGGCAAGAGAATCGCTTAAGTCCAAGAGTTTGACGTTGCTGTGAGCTGTGACACTATTGCACTCTACCAAGGGCAACATGGTGAGACTCTGTCTCAAAAAAAAAAACAACAAAAAAAGTTGTGTCAATAAAATATCTGTGTATATACACACACACACATAAATATATTTTTTGCAGTTTTTGGCTGGGGTCGGGTTTGAATCCATCACCTCCAGCATGAGGGGCCGGCCCCCTACTCCTTGAGCCCCAGGTGCTCCCAAATATCTGTATATATATTTTAAACAATATTAGATATCATAATAAAATTGGGGACCATGATCATAGACTACCCAATGGCACAAGTGATAGTTTTAGGATCTGTTACTTAGTTCTTGTTTCTCTCTGTTAAAAAGAAGGGCACGTTTCATTGGTTTTTTCAGATCGAAAGATAATTTAGTTGATGCTCAGGCTTTGGCGTGTGTGTAGTGGAGCCAGTGAGGAGCTGGTGTGCAGAGGTCTTCATTCGGGGGGGGGGGGGGTGTCATATCTTTTCTTTTGAAAAGATAATTCTTTTCAGAAGGGCTGTATCTTTACATATTCATAAACTGACATCTATTTTGTGTGCTAATTTTCTAGGACTCTTTTGGGATATGGCTTCAATAAAATTGCCCATTGATTTTTACTGAAATGGTTATGGGATATTAATAAAACTCCTGGACTTTCGGGTTATAATCCCATAAGTATTTGTCAGTTTGAATTGGATTTTAAGGTTTTAATACTTCTGTCACTGTAGCTATTCTGAATCCTTTGGATCAGTGTGGGAGGGAAAAAACCAGGTACTTTACCAGATTAGTAATTGTCTATTTCTGGAGTGTTTTTTGTCCTAGTGGCTAGAATCATACATTTCTAGAATTAATGACCAGATTTTCTGGGATGTTCTTGGAAATGCTGGTTTCAGATTTTTGATTTCTGTTTTAGATTATTCATAGGAATAGGAAGCTCTGTTTTTTTTTTTTTTCTTCTTAAAAACTGAGGGCTTTTTTTTTTTTGTTGTTTGTTTGTTTTGTAGATAAATTCCAGTGCAGTCTTTTAAAAGATGGGTATTCACTGTTTCCCTGGTACTAGTCAAGATGCTGCCCCAGGGTGGATGGCAGTTGAAGCCTTGCCTGTGGTGTTCTGTTGAGCTTAGGGCATTTTCTTTTCTCCCAATTAATATACTCTAAGTCTAAACCTATCTTCTTAACAGTGAGGATAAAAATGGTGTTTTGACTAAAAGATAAATGTGTGAGGGTTTCGAGTATTTTATTTTTCTGGCAAGGAAGGATTTTAAGCAGAAAGCTGATTTTCTCCCGCATATTTGGAAAAATTTTCAAACAATTTATATACATTCGCATTTTAGTGAATTGAGCCTGGCTGATTTCTGGTCATTTCCTGATTGATGACTGACAGTCTTCCCCCCAAATAGTTGTTCTTATCTGAATGTTCACAGCATAAACTTTTCGCTCTGTGAACGAAGCAGATATGTGACATTGAATTGAATGTACAAACCTATTCTATTTTCTAGAAGCCGATTTTTCTAAATAAACCTCTGATTATAGGAACACATACTAATAGTGCTGGGAGGAACTTCAGGGAATACCCACCTGACCCCTTTCACAGGACCAGAGCATCAAAGAGGAGAAGTGACTTGTCACAGGCCTTGGCTCGAGGGTCTTCCTAAGGACCTCGGGAGAACTGCAATTCAGTTTGGGCCCCCTTCCGCTATGATCTTTTTTTCTTCCTCACACTTAAAATTGGAAGCCCTTCTTTGGCCTCTTCTCCACTCTTCCCCAACCTAGTAAGTAGAGAATGGGAATTAGTTGGGTCCCCAGGTTTTCTTGCAGTAAACTTTCGGTAGTATTATAATGTTGCTTTTCTTTTTTTCTTTTAGCAATTGGTGAATATGAAGACCTTAGAGCAGAGAACCAGAAAACAAAGGAGAAGGTTTGTACTTTGCCCTTTTCCCCCTTCCTTACATGTGTAAAAGCCTGGGCAGCATAGTGCATTGTTCAGCCACCATTTCAGTTAACTGTGAATGAGGGGTGTTTTTTTTCCCTTTTCTCTTGCATGTGTGGCTCAAGCTGATATCAACTCCATGCTCCAGATGGTAAAGAATAGCAGGCCTGCCACAGTGGGTACAGCGCCGGGGATTAACTACCAGACTAAATGTGCAGCAAGGCACCAGGCCAAGCAACTCAAGACCTAAGAATTGTACTTTTCCCCTAATAGTCAGATTTGGGATGCTGGTGATGGCATTGAAAGCCTGGGACATGTACCTTTGGGACCTAAGCACGTTAGATCCTGGAGAGAATTTTTTGGAATTAGTTATTAGCGTTTAACCCAAATCCCTCCATAAACCTTTTCTGTTTTACTTCCTCTGTATAGGAACAATTTACCAGAAGTGAAAAAATACCCGGTGTGAAGATGGGGAAGCCTAGTGAATATTTTTGGGAACTCTGGCAGTTTTATTTTTTAACTGTTAAATCATTGACAGTTAACCTTTACAAATTCTATCTACTCTACTTAACCTTTACAAATTCTATCCTTTTCTCTTGCTGAAAAAGTCTGTTGAGGATTTATGAATGTCTGCTACTATAAGTATCCTTGTACATTTAAGGAGAGGACCACAGGAAGGGCAGCCGAAGGTCAGAAAGCAGAAGGACCGAATAGAAAACAAAAGCTAGGAGAGAAGAAGCACAACTGTCCATTTCTGGTTTTAGGAATAAACAAAAGTTACCTCAAAAATTAGTTTGATAGATGAAATATTTCAAAACATAATGTCCCTGGTAGAAAATTAATAGAACAAGTTCTTAGTGATTACTGAAGGTGGTCGTCACTGCTGTAACATGTGAAACCTCATCTTTTCATTTTCAGAGTAAAAAGTATAATAAAAATAGGCAGCAAGTATAATAAAAAGTATTTTTCAGAGTAAAAAGTATAATAAAAATAGGCAGTTTTAAATATTTGTAAAACTTACGTTTTATTTGAGAATATTTGTTGGGCTCTTAAGAATAATATGTGAAACTTTTTCACTCATACGAATTTGCCACTTTCATAGCTGTGGTATGGTTGGTGACATTAATGGTAAGTACTTTTAAAACTGAGTCATTTTTAGTTCATTATTTTTCTCCTAGTTTTAAGATTCCTTTGCTCTTTCACAGAATCTTCAGTATTCTGTGAAACTTTAAGTTGCCTCTCTCCCTTCAGGTGATTCAGGGAATGGTAAGTGGGTGATAAAAATATCCATGGCAGAAGGGGGCTGGTGCACGCATATATGATATGGTAAAAAGGTCATAGAAAATCGTTTGACAGGATTTCTACTTCTAACATTGTGACCACTCCAAATCCCAGATGACTTGAGAACATAAACAGGTAGGGAGGTTGTGTTTAGATCCTGGGCCGTTGATGCCCCATAAGTTCCAAGCGCATCAAGTGGGTGATGCTTAGGCCAGATAGCTTGAGCCTTTTCCCTGAAATGCCCAACCGGCTTCCCGCTCTAGGATGACAAAGAGGCTGAGAAGTCATCATCCATTGAGTCTCTTTCAAAGCTGCTCCTGTCCCATGAGGGGAAGAACCAAACAGTCGGAGGGTTAATTCAAGAGAACGCTTTGATTTAACCTAGAAGAGAAGAGGAGGGAAAGCAAACGTACATCTTCATATGACAGAGAAGGACATAGAAGAGTAAAATCAGAAGCAGAAGATCAAATTTTTTGTTTTATTCTTTCATTTTTAATCCTTGCTTATTTGTACACCTAGCAGTGCCCTAAAAATACATAGTTGATGCTCTCTGAACATCTATTGTTGTAGGGAGGATGATTGTTTAAGTGAGAGCCACTTTCTGCAGTGAAGTTTTAAGTGAACCATCTGTTATGCACGTGGAATTATAGTGAAATGCATTTGGTAAAAGAAGGATTACAAATAACCTCAGCCCATTAACTGTTTACACGTTTCTCTGCATAGAGTATGGTCTAATACTTTTGTAATATCTGTAGGCATTATTGACCTGCTTCTGTTCTGATTCTTTAAAAATTACTATTAACAGAAATGAGAAGAAAAGAAATGAAAGCAATATGGAATGTGTGGTTGGGGAAAACAAAGTAAAGTGGTTTTAAGTTCACTGCACTCTGTTTATCTTCTGTTAGGAGACTAGCTTGCTTATTACTGGAGATTTTTCCCCAAAAAGGGGGGCTGTATTACAAAAGAGGGAGGCATATAATAAAAGCCTTTTATAAGGCATAGAATGAGTAAAAAGCAGCTTTAGTTCTGGAGGTGGTAAATGGAGAACGCCATTTTCTCTGTGAAAGCACTTTCTTGTTCCTGTCTGGGTGAGCTTTGTCCAGTCAGCATCAGCAAACACTCATGGCCATCCTTCCCTCGTGGCCCCAAACCAGAGTTCAGTTAAACCAATCCAGGCTAGCAATCTAACATCAGACTCTCTTTGCCTTAGTTAACTTGATATGGAGAAATTTTGCACAAATGGGGGCTGGAAAAAAAATAAATTGCAAGGCATTTCTCATGTCCACGTTAACTGTCGTCCTCGTTGTCAAGGCGTGAACCTTATCAATGGGAAGAGGCAGTAGATGTGATTCCTTTGGGTATGGCCTTTTTTGGCCTTGTTTGGAGTCTTCTCTGTTGAGAAATGGTTGGACATGGTGCTCTACAGGCAGGATGGTGGCTTAAGAGGCTGTGTTACTAAAGCTGCTGTGATCTACGTTCTCTCATCTCCCTGGTCTGATGCTCCAAATGGCTCTGCGCCAGCCCCACTTGACAGAGGAGAGAACAGGACTCAAGGGCTTGAGTGAATTTTTCGAGGTTATGAATTTTTCGAGATTACACAGATAATTAGTAACAAAGTCTAGATTTACTTCTTTAAACTTTCAGATTAATATGAGGGTACACATGATTGTGTTCCATTGTTTATTTTACATTTGTAAGGTAAAGCCTGAGTTGAAGTTGTGTCCTTCACCTAGGAAGTGTGTCATATACCCATTCGTGGTTTCCTCTGGGTGGGAACTGGCCAAATCTCTCCCCTAGAGTCTAGATTTAAACATGGGTTTTCTGACCACAGTGTTCTTTTAGAAGCGGGTAAACTCATGGGAGCTTATTGACACTTTTTCCACAAAGGTCCTAATTTTATTATTAATTCTTTGTTGTTAGCACCTGAATTTTCCACAGCAAATCATCAGACTGAGTACTTTCCTGAGTCATTTTTCTTTACCATCAATAGTTTTTTGTTAAAAACTGAAAGTTAAAGTCAAATCAATCTTATGTCAGAAAAATTCACAGACATGTATGTACATACATAGACATGTATGTGCATAATAGAGTTAAAGGGTAAAAGTAGGAGATTTGGGGGCAGCGGGGCCCAAGGTTTTAGTGGATCTTTTCCTTTGTAGTACTTCTTTTTAGGAGAAATGGAATGATGACCATTTTGTAATTTTTATCAGTGACTTTGAGGATGGAACCAGAATCAGTTTGAGTTTATAAGGGAAGATTTTTTATTGAATGCCTTTTGAGTATTTGAGTATAAAGAGAAATAAATGAAAGCCCTAATCTTAAATAAAACCACTCTGAGGGCCATAAAGAAGTTGATAAATAACTGTGATCAGTTATGCTACTTTTAAGTGACTGCCTAGGCAGGGGTCCTCAAACTACAGCCCACAGGCCACATGTGTTGGTATGAATTGTATTTGTTCCCGTTTTGTTTTTTACTTCGAAATAAGACATGTGCAGTGTGCATAGGAATTTGTTCATGGTTTTTTTTTAAACTATAGTCCAGCCGTCCAACGGTCTGAGGGACAGTGAATTGGCCCCCTGTTTAAAAAGTTTGAGGATGCTTGGCCTAGAGGTTGGAAATGGGATAGGAAAAGAACAGAAAGACAAGGTTCCTGCTCTTTTCCATGTGGTAAACTTTTATTGGCCTTTAATGCTTGGCTTAAATGTCATATTTTTCAGTTCTTCTCTAACTCTCTCACAAGCAGAATTAATTTTTTTTGTAATAAAGCATCCCTATTTCTTACGTGCTTATGACATTTATAAACCAAAATTTATTATTGTCACAATATTAAATAGGGTATAAATAAGCAGGGGATAAGAATGTAAAGAACTTGAGATTTTTGTGCGTTTTTAAAAATAACATTAAGATAAATGGGGTTTAGGGAAATGAGGCCACTTGGGTATTTTCCACTATTTTTTGCCCATTTTCTAAATTATCGATAGTATGTGACACAAAGTACTGGGCCAATCATAGAAAAGTCAGCAACTCTCCACGTCTACAGTCTATAGTTTTTTGAGTATGGAAAAATAGATGACTATATAAAAGATGACTGTACAGTGTTTTATTCTGCTTATGTAGCGATCACTATATTCAGATGTTAGTCATGCTTCTACAATTGAAGGACTTTCTCTTATGCTTCCCTCAGGATCTTTGTCATAATTGTTTGGGATTTTTCCTATATGGGGGGAAAGGCCTCATTGAGCTTTCAATGGAATAGCTTTCACATTTCTCCGAGTAGCAAGGGTGTGTGTGGAGTGTGCATAAAAAGAAGGAAATCTGTATAATAGAAGAATGTCTGCCTTTAAACAGTATTTATGTTTAATGTTATGTTCTGAGATTGAGTTTTGAAATGCATAAATGTTTAAGTGGCTGATTAGAAGTCGTTTGGGTGAGCTGCTGTAACAGTGCGTCAGGCGGTGCTGTCAGCATGCCAGGAACAATGAGTGAAAAGAGAATGAGACAGACACTGTCCAGGACTTACGTTTCACGAAGCAAGATACATGATACTGTTTGCATCTTGGCTCAGTTGTCTATTGTTAAAATTTCTTACTCTTGGGTAATATTCAGAGGTGAAGGTCCCAAAGTATTTTATTTTTAAAAAAATCAATAAAGAAGCCACTTTAAAGAGCAAAATATGCATCCATTATGCTAACTGTTCATGCATAATACATCCACATACATGCAGTTTCTTTGAGACAGAGTGGCAAGTGGTTGTGCCAGAGAAAAAGTAATTACTTAGCAGTTTGAAAGTGAAAATGAGTCTCTTATTAACAGCAATCTATCCAGAAACAAAGAGCAAGGATCTCTGTTCTGATGACATGTGTTTCCATCTAATGCACAATACCTAGAATTTGGAGAATGCTGAAAGACAGCTTTGGGGGCAGCTACTATTTCTTTATTGCCTGTGAAAACTGGAAGAAAGAACACTGAAAGAGAAAGAGAGTGAAAGGAATTCCATCCTAGTGGGAATGATTTAGTGTATTGTAACCATAAAGGATAAGTGTGTAGAAATCTGGAAAGCACAGTTGAGTTCTAGCCAAACTTGTGTAGGTGGAACAATTGAATTATTGATTTTTATTAAAAACGATTTGGTAGTCCTTTTACTGCATCACAAGGATTCTAAAACAGGTAAATATACACATTCTGATGCCATGCATATTAAATCTTTAGATGTTGCAACTGGACACGAGAGCAAATAAACTTCAATAAAAATGGTGTAGGGCTAACCCTCAGATTTAGTGCTGTGGGCTCTGCTCGGTGTTCCTTTACAGTGCACATGTCCTCATACACTGCTTATTTCATCGTTAGTCTTTTTTGGTAGATCAGAAGTTTTGTGAGAATACATTGTCTATTCTGTCCCTGTATTCCCCGCAGCGTTTAACACTGCCTTGCACTTGTAGGTCCTGTAAAATTCAGTTTTCAGAAGAAGGAAATAGGGACACTTGCTGATCACAGTAGACACTCACTTAGAGGTCTAATTTAGTCATCCGTAAAGTTCCTGCCCACATACAGATTGTCCACTTTCCCTGTGTCGTGCGTAAGCAGCGCATGTATGCACTTCCATAGCCTCGCGATCCAGGGAGGTAAAGATGAACGTTTGTATTAGTGGAAGTTAGACATCACTCGGAATGTTGAAGTTTTCATTGCATAAACTAACACACAGCAAATGCAAAGATGTGTTGATTTCTGTCCAGTTTTCTGTATCAGTTACTTATTTCTGCTGAGCCCTTTGAAGCAGACATTTTAGTGCTAATAGTAGTTGCAAAATTTGTGAGGGAAAAGGAACTCAGCTGCCCATTTTGGGAGGAATGGTCCAGGGAAGGTGCCACTTCACGCTGCAGAGACCTTCCTCTGCAAATCAGCCTGCCGGTGCTCTACAATCCTGGTTTAGTTTCAGAAGCCAGGTATCTGCCTGGATGAGGCTCAAGGAGGAGATTTGGAGAACAGCCAGGGCTTCTAATATCAAGGGCTTTCAAAACCAGCAAGGCCAACCTGTGGCCAATTCATCACTTCATAAAGAGCCGGTTTGAGACTCTACACTAGCATCACCCCGCTTACTCACACTAGCCAGCAGGCATTTTGCTGGGTTCTACTCTAGTCTTGAGCTACAGAGCATTGTAATTAAGTGATGTGGGCCCCTAAACATCTGTTGCTATTGCAAAGTCTTCCTGAACAATTCTCACACAAAAAAGAAACAGTTTTACAAATGGTGCAGCTGCGTTAGCAGGGTAGGGGGGTAGGATGGGTGAGGGGCTCTGTGTGGTGTAAAGATGAAACATTCTTCTGAAGAGGCCATAATCCTTGCTAACTTCTCCCTGTTGGTAGAATAACAGCAAGATTGCAAGATATTTTTTCTGGGTTCACCTACAATGAGGAAATGAGAAGGTGTTTGAATTGTCACTTAGTAAATGGGTATATCCTCCGTATTTTGGTCAGGCCTGATTTGGAAAAAGGAAGCTGCACTTGCAGCATGTGGAGGTTCTCCCCACCCCCAACACACACCCTTTTCAGCATAACAGATGGTAAATTCTGTGACTGCCAGTTCTGGCATAATGTGGTTGCAGAAAATAGAAAGCAAAGCAACACGAAGCCCCTGAGAGAACACAGCTGGGATTTGGAGATAGCGCGAATCTGCTGATGATAGCTGTAGGGGTAGGGGGACCTTATATAGCTGAACTATACTATTGGGGTACCTACCTGTCAGAACGAAACTGATACTGAGACCTGTTGTTAACCAGAAGCTGCCTGCCTGGGCCTTACAAACGGAGAGTGGGGACCTCGTGTTACTTGGGAGCGCCTGGTACAAGCTACCTAAATGTTGCACATTGCTGATTGGTGGTACTGGTCACTAGCTGCACTGTTGGCTTCTGTGCAAGGTGAACTGTGCAAGGTGCCTTTTCCAGATCTGACTAGACAGAGCACCGCTCCTGTTTAATGCTCTTGTCACACAAAGTCTAAGTCATGATTCCGGCTATTTGATTCAAGTGATAATTGAATAAACTTCTCATTCCTTTAGGTAGGGTTTTGGGAGAGAGAGAGAGGGACCCAAGAGACAGTAAGTGAGGAGCAATGCTCAAGCATCTGCTCTTGGATGAAGACAGTTTTTTCACAGGGCATTTCGCATTTTTTAGAAATGCCAGATTAAGAAACAAAATCAATTTGGAATTAAAATACTAGGTGTATTTCATTTGGCAATCTTGACTCAGGAATTTGAGTCTAGTCAGAAATTAGGTTTCTATTTGTGCCTTAGACAATACTATGCATTGTTGGAGGTGGGAGTGAGCTAACTGGCAGGGCTAGTGGGGAAGTCCAAAACAAATAGAGGCCAATTTTAGAAAACAAGAGGGATATTTCTTTTTTTTTTTTTTTTTTTTTTTTTAAGCTTAGTTGGTTCCGTTTGTTCAGGATGGGGTGAGGGAGGGATGGGGAAGGAAAGGGTGGGGGGAGATAAGACAAAGGATGAGATCACACTTGTGGTACATATTTGAAGGGTCAGGAGAAAACTTCTAAATACGGATCAAAAATGTTTTCACATAGTAAATGAGAAAATC
>CAUYON010152781.1:0-12398 GCA_963573935.1 Arctocebus calabarensis | reverse complement strand
GTGCAATCATAGGGCACGATTCATATACATTCAGAAATGTTTTGATCGTACTGTTACAGATAGCCTTCATGGCATTTTCCTAGTCATTTTTTGGTTGCAGCCGTCGTTGTTTGGCGGGCCGGGGCTAAATTCGAACCCGCCAGCTCAGGTGTATGTGGCTGGCGCCTTAGCCCGTTGAGCCACAGGCGCCGAGCCCATTAGTAGACTTTTCATTTCACTTGTTTTTAGCTACAAGTAAGTAAAATGTAAATGGTATAAACAGTATTAATAAAATGTAAAATGTTATAGTCACTATGGAAAACAGTTTGGCTGTTCCTCAAAAAACTAAACAAAATTACTGTATGACCCAGCAGTTCCACTCCTAGGTATGTACCTAATGGAACTGAGAGCAGGGACGAGGATATCTTTATGCTAATGTTCATTCCAGCATCATTCATAATAGCCAAAAGGTATAAACAACATGTATCCATCAACAGATGAATGAATAAACCAAATGTGATGTATGCTATATATAGCAAGGATAATAGAAGCCAGGAGCAAAAGGACAAATACTGCATGATTCTATGTATATGAGATACTTAGAACAGGTGAATTTATGGAGACAGAAAATTATTGATTAGAGGAGTTAGGGGGAGGAGAAAATGGGGAGTTATTGCTTAATGGTTACAGAGTTTATGTTGGGATGATGAAGATGTTTTGGAAATAGGCAGTAGTTATGGTTCATAACATTCAGAACATAATTGATGCCACTGAATTGTATACTTAAAAACGATTAAAATGGCACATTTTATGTTACCTATATTTATCACAAGATAAAAATAATATATCAAAAACTATTGAATTTTTATTTATTTTATTTTATTTTATTTTATTTTATTTTTTGAGACAGAGTTGCACTTTAACATCCTTGGTAGAGTACTGTGGCATCATAGCTCACAGCAACCTCAAACTCTTGGTTTCAAATGATTGATCCTCTTGTCTCAGCCTTCTGGGTAACTGGGACTACAGGTACCTACCACAAAGCTCAGCTAGTTTAGAGGAGTCTTGCTCTTGCTCAGGCTGATCTCAAACTCCTGAGCTCAAGCGATCCTCCTGCCTTGGCCTCCCAGAGTGCTAGGATTACAGGCATAAGCCACCACGCCCAAGCCCTGAATTATACACTTCAAATGGGTGAATTTTATGGTGTGTAAATTATTTTTCAATAAAGCTGTTAAAACACAAACAGACAAACACAGTGAGATACCATTTTATATCTAGTAGGATGGCTAGAATCAAAAAGTTAGATAACAAGTATTGGTGAGGATGTGAAGATACATGAACAGTCAAATGTGTTTGGGAATATGGAATGGTGTAGTCACTTTGGAAAATAGTCTGGCAATTCCATTTAAAATTCAAATGTTTAAATATTCAGTTATCATATGACCCAGCAATTCCAATCTTAGGTTTATCCCCAAGAGAAATGAAAACATAATGTCCATGCAGAAACTTGTACATAAATGTTAATAGCAGCAATATTCATAATAGCCAAAAGGTGGAAAAAACTCAAATGTCCATCAGTGAGTGAAATGGATAACCAAAATGTTGTACATCCATATAATGGAATATTAGTTGGCCATGAAAAGAAATGCTGATATATGCTACGAGATGAACGAAACTTGAAAACACAATGGTAAGTGAAATAAGCCAGTCACAAAAGACCACATACTATATGATTTAATTCAGAAAATCGAGGATAAGGAAATCGATAGAGACAGAAAGTAGAGTATTGGTTGCTTGGGGCTGGGGTAGTAAAGAACAGAGAGATGGGAGGAGATAGCTAAAAGAAAAGGATTTCCTTTTGAAGTGATGAAAATGTTCTTAAAATTGTGGTGGCACCTGTGGCTCAATGAGTAGGGCGCCGGCCCCATATGCTGGAGGTGGCGGGTTCAAACCCAGCCCCGGCCAAAAACTGCAAAAAAAAAAAGAAAATGTTCTAAAATCGACTATAGCAATGGCCACATATGTCTGTGAATATGTAAAAACCATTCAATTGTACACTTTAAATGGGTAAAGTATAGTATATGAATTACATTTCAATAAAGCTGTTTTTAAAAGTAGTCTCTTCATAATCTAAAGTTTTTATAGAGGGGCATGAAATAATGTTTTTAGTACAAAGTACATAAATGTTATCTATCTTTGACCCTTTCTATGAATTTCTTTCTTTTTTTTTTTCCCTTTTTGCAGTTTTTGGCCTGGGCTGGATTTGAACCTGCCACCTCTGGCATATGGGGCCAGCGCCCTACTTCTTTGAGCCACAGGTGCTGCCCTGAATTTATTTCTTTTTAAATCAAAAATCATTTAAGATTCTGGTAAACTTAAGCATGTCTTTTGATCAACCCATTACTCAAAGTATTTATAGATTAGGATGGTAACGATAAATCAATAGTCAAATTTTGGAATTAGGGTATTTTAAGAACCGTTAATCCCTTGGTTACCTTTTTTTTTTTTTTTTTTCTTTTGTAGAGACAGATTCTCACTTTATCGCCCTCGGTAGAGTGCCCTGGCGTCACATAGCTCACAGCAACCTCCAACTCCTGGGCTTAGGCGATTCTCTTGCCTCAGCCTCCCAAGTAGCTGGGACTACAGGCACCTACCACAACACCTGGCTATTTTTCTGTTTTGCAGTTCAGCAGAGGCTGGGCTTGAACCCGCCACCTTCGGTATATGGGGCCAGCGCCCTACTCGATGAGCCACAGGCGCCACCCTGGTTACTTCTTAAGAAACCAGGTTTATGGGGTGCGCCTGTGGTTCAGTGTAGGGCATCGGTCCCATATACCGAGAGTGGCAGGTTCAAACCCAGCCCCAGCCAAACTGCAACAATGAAAAAGAAGCCTGGGTTATGGTAACTGTTTAACCAAGGTGGTAAATAAGTTAATAAGTTGTTCTGGTCATTGGAAGAATGGTTTACAATTCTTTTGTCCTCATAGGAAGTGCCCGGAAACTGGAGTTAAGGATCAGATTATTCTGTAGGAGTGTCCTGCTTGATCACTGGACACATCGAAGTGATTCAGCTTTTTGGCTGACGCGAATATTAAAACCATGGCCCATGGTGAATCAAGCAAGATTACTGTATATCATCTTTGGTCCAATCTCTTCTCAGGATGGTGAGCACTCATTTTTCAAAGATGTATGTTATATAACTGGTTAATTACTTTTACTTTAGAAAAGAAATCTTTTTTTTTATTATTAAATCATAGCTGTGTACATTAGTGCAATCATGGGGTACAATGTGCTGGCTTCATATACAATCTGAAATATTTTCATCTAACTGTTCGACATAACCTTCATAACGTTATATTGTATGAAAACATTTGTATTCTGCATTTAGTAGGTTTCACCTGTACCCTGGGAAACAGATCTTTTTGTATCTGCTCAGTTTTCATCATTTCTAATAATTAACTGTTTCAGGATTTCATTGATATATACTACATTAATTTGTGCATCACCTAAACTAACCCAAGAAAGAAATTGTTCTGCTTGAGGTCATTACCAAGTATCATCCCTGGTTTACCTAAAATAACTGCTTTTCATTGTTGAACATTATCTTAACTCAAGGTTATGTTTGCTGTTAGAGACAACTAATAGTGTTATTAAAGCAAAGTGGTATTCAGAACTAATGCTTTATTTAATTTTGGATTCAAGTAGGAATTTTTGCAAGTTTTTGCCTAAGTTTTGCTTAGATTATTGTTAAAATTATCGTGAATTTCTTCAGTTCACATTAATTTATATGTCAGGAAGTAACAAGCTTAAACTATGCTGAATAGCAGCAGGAAGCAAGACTGGGATTAAATTTTTGTTTTCTGTAATCCACAAATATAACTAATCATAGGTGATCAAAAGTTAACTAAAGGCTCGGCGCCTGTGGCTCAACGGGCTAAGGCGCCAGCGACGTACACCCGAGCTCGCGGGTTTAAATCCAGCCAGGGCCCGCCAAACAACATTGACGGCTGCAACCAAAAAAAATGGCCGGGCGTTGTGGCCGGCGCCTGTAGTTCCAGCTACTTGGGAGGCAGAGGCAAGAGACTCGCTTGAGCCCAGGAATTGGAGGTTGCTGGGAGCTGTAATGCCACGGCACTCTATCCAGGGTGACAGCTTGAGGCTCTGTCTCAAAAAAAAAAAAAAAAAGTTAACTAAATTACTCCATCTTGATATAAATGTTTAAAAGATTCTCAAATATAGCATGCTTTCTTTTTGGAAGGTTATTCATAGGTTTTATTTTACTTTAGTAAGATTACATGAATTGGTTATCCAATTTCTGTTACGGGGTAGCATTATCTTTGAACTAGAAACACTATTCTGCTTAGTGAAACTACCTTTTCTTTACTTCATTTAGCTACTGTTGCTGTGCTTCATCCCATTAGTAAGAAACATTCATTCAAATTTATACCATTATCAGAATTGACCTTTCATTATGAAGGTTAAAATGAAAGGGTGGGAACAGTGGATCATGCCTATAATCCTAGCATTGTGGGAGGCCAAGGCGGGTGGATTGCTTGAGCTCTTGAGTTCAAGACCAGCCTGAGCAAAAGTGAGACCCCGTCTAAAAATAGAAAACCTGAGGCAAGAGGATCACTTGAACCCAAGTTGGAGGTTGCTGTGAGCTACGTACAATACTATAGCACTCTACCCAGGGCGACAGCTTGAGACTCTGTCTCAAAAAAAAAAAATAAGAGAAAGAAAGTTAAAATGAAAATAGCTTATGTAAGTAATGGGATTTCATCATGCAATCCATTTTCCTTTTTAAACAATTCATGAAGTCTTTATCACAAAGCCAACTATTCTGTCATAGCCTAGTTTTTGTTTCAATTTAGGCCAAGTGGTTTGGCAGAAAATGATAGAAGGACCTACAGATGAATCCAGTTTGAAAGGTTTGGCTGATGCTATTAAATTACTATATGACACAGGCACTAAAGAGTGGACAGCAGATGATGTTATCAGTCTTGTAGATGAACTGTCAGGTAAAAATATATATATTTACTAATATGGAATAATATAAATTTATTAGTAGAATACAGTTTTAAAATTATAAGGATAATTCTATTAACAAATGAAGTGCCTATTGAAAATCACTTAAATGCTCTAAAATGTTTAAAGACTTTGCATTATATTTGAAGAGAATGCATATAATCAACTTACTTTCCTTTGCTTGCCAATTTTATAAATATATGTTGTCATTATTTGAAAGCATTATAGTTTAATTAGTTCAATTACTCCCATTTTCCAAGTTCTCAGAATCACCCTCCTAGCTTATGTAAGAAGAAAGCCTTCTCTCAGTACAGGAGAGGTGAAACAGTTTTTCTCATTCCTGCATAATCCTTTAGATTCCAAAGTTTACAAAATCGCTTTCCTTAAACAGGGTTAGATTACTTTGCCTGCTGATCTATGTGCAGGAGGATTGTTTTGACTATATTACTAGTATGTTTGTAAGAGCCACCATGACATGGCTATAATATCTGTGCTCAGTGCTGAAACTGAAAAACTAAAACATTTTTTCCAAACATTTCCTTAGCAGTAATTGTATTTCTAATAAAGTGATAAAATATTGCATGTATTTAATGGTGCTTACCATTAAATGTGTAATTTCTCACTAAATAACTGTTCTTCTCTAATAAAAGTGGTTCCCCGTGAATGGCTTCTGGAGAATAATGCACGTCTCCTAATCTTATGTGGGAACAACATCTGTTTCACTTTCATGGCTAGTAAAGCTGTGAATGGACGGGCCATGGAACTGGCAAGGCTCATAGTCTTTTTGGCTTTGGTAAGTAAAAAATAAGTTTTTCTCTATCAAGTTGTTTAACATCATAATTCCTTCAGGAACTACCTTAAAAGAACTGAAGTGTGTAGAGACTATTTTGAAAGAATAAGTATTCACGTATATGTTTAAAAGTTTTTCTCAAAATATTAAAATATATATATTTATAATATTTGGAGTCATTCTTTTTTTACAGACAGGGTCTCACTTTGTTGCCCTCGGTAGAGTGCTGTGGAGTCACAGCTCACAGCAACTTCCATCTCTCGGGCTTAGGCGATTTTCTTGCCTTAACTTCCCATGTAGCTGGGACTATAGGCGCCCGCCACAACATCTGGCTATTTTTTTTGTTGCATTTTGGCGGGGGCCAAGTTCCTGCCACCCTCGGTATATGGGGCTGGCACCCTACTCACTGAGCCACAGGCACCAACCTGGAGTCATTCTTTATATCAACTATCTGCACTTCACATCTAAATTGTCAACATATAGCTCTGCTAAGTTATATTCATTTTTTAAAGTTTCATTTTAAAAAAGCATCCCATTTGATTTACTTCAAAATGATCAAAGGGGAGGTGGGATGGGAAGAGAATGTGAAAGCAAATGGGGGTAGAATTGAAACAAGGTTGGTAATTGTTGAAGCTGGGAAATGGGCACTGGAGATTCTTTTTTAATCCTATTTTTGTATAGTTATAGCGGTACCCAATGATTGCATTAATGTACATAGCTATGATTTAATAAAAAAATTAAAAAAAAAAGAAATATCAAGATATACATAAATAAATATAGTGAGATAGGCAGCGCCTGTAGCTCAATCGTCAGGGTGCCGGCCACATACACCGAGGCTGGTGGGCTCGAACCCAGCCCCGGCCAGCTAAACACAACAATGCAACTGCAACAACAACAACAACAAAAAATAGCCAGGCATTGTGGTGGGCCCCTATAGTCTCAGATACTTGAGAGGCTGAGGCAAGAGAATCGCTCAAGCCCAAGAGTTTGATGTTGCTGTGAGCTGTGAAGCCATGGCATTCTACCCAGGGTGACAGCTTAAAACTCTGAAAAAAAAAAAGAAAGAGAGAATACAGAGAGATAATTGCAAATATATATACAAAAAAAGGCATCCAAGAGAGCCATTTTCTGGTGAGAATAGAAGAAAGAGCTTCCCCAATCCCAGTAGATAAAGCTTTTAGAAAATAAATAGGCTGGGCTATGGCTCAGTGGGTAGGGCACCAGCTCCATATACGGAGGGTGGCGGGTTCGAACGTAGCCCCAGCCAAACTGCTACAAAAAATAGCTGGGCATTGTGGCAGGTGGCTGTAGTCCCAGCTACTCAGGGAGGCTGAGGCAAGAGGATCGCCTAAGCCCAAGAATTGGAGGTTGCTATGAGCTGTGACGCTACAGCACTCTACCAAGGATGACAAAGTGAGACTCTGTCTCAAAAAAATAAAATAAAATAAAGACAATAAATAGGTCATTAGGCAGGTAGTAGGTGGCTGCATATTATTTGACACAGCAGAGAAGTGGAATCACATGACTATATTCAGGGCCCTGTGAGCAGTTCAGTATGATTTCTGAAGGGTAACACATACAGTAGAGGAGTAGCAGGAGATGAGACTGCACAGAAAGAAAGATGCTAGGTAAGGAAGGACTTTTCAGCTCATTCTGCAGAGCTTGAACCCATCTTCTAATGGGAACTGCTGAGTTTTAAGGAAAGAGACATGATCTCTTTTATGGTTTGGGGGGTCACTTTGGTAGAATACCGAATGGGATGGAGAGAAAGTCACTAGGAGTGAAGAAGCCTTTTCTAGAAAGCTTTCTCTGATTAACATCTCAACTTTGATCATTAATGTTCTCTAAATTGCCTCCAATTTGTCTTCTTTTATCTTCATTTACTGTTAGGATTTGTAAGCTATTGTATGTGTTGGGTAGGTCATCTCCCCAAATTGATTGCAAGCTCTTTGAAATCCAGGACTGTGTCACTTATTTCTTTCATAGTGCCTGGTACAATGCTTTACACATAATAAAGTTAATACATTTTTCCTATCAGATTAACATTACTTACACTACTACTATATATAGTTTTTCTTCCTGTATGTTATCTATTAGGCTATGTGAGTTCAACTGGCTGTTTAGGATGTTAATATATAAACCTTTTAGTATTCAATCAGTTTGAGCTAGACATATGTAATCTTTACATTAAATGTTTATCTTTTAAATAATAGAGAAACAAATATTCCCTAAAACTCTCGAGATCTGAAGTTGATAATACCATAGAGTTCTTTTGCCTATTGAAATTGCCTGTTTGTCTATCATCCTCATTAGCCTCCTAGAAAATAGAACCGTGTCTTTATACCTTATAATTGCAATTTCAGCTCTTAGGAGGTGCTCAATAAATGTTTACTGAGTGAGTAAATGAGCAGAGGTCTTATTTTTCATATATCTAATAACTTTTTGATATTAGATCTTGCACTGATAATATTCTATAATGATCTTGAACCAGAATTTTTATATACTTCACACTTTTTGTGTGTGTGTGAGACAGAGTCTCCCTTTTTTGCCCTTGGTAGACTGCCATGGTGTCACAGCTCACAGCAACCTCAAACTCTTGGGGTCAAGCAATTCTCTTGCCTCAGCCTCCCAAGTAACTGGGACTGCAGGCACCCACCACAATACTCAGCTATTTTTAGAAAAGAGGTCTTGAATTCTTGAGCTCAGGCAATCCATCTGCCTCAGCCTCCCAGAGTACTGGGATTACAGGTATGAGCCACCACACCTGGCCACTTCATACTTTTTTCTACTAAAATTGTACCATTTGAAAGCAAAAGTGTATACATATAAGAGCATTTCCCATTTTATAGAATTAATATGGTGTCAATGTAATAAATTCTGTAGAATCATAAACTGTCAATGCCATTGTCAATGCCACTGTCAATGCCATTTGTCAATGCCATTGTCAAATTCTATAGCTTCACATGAGAGTTTACAATAATGCTTTGTATATCTCAATCAGGTGTGTGAAAAAGAACTGTACTGCATGAATTGGGCAGTTAAAATGATGCAAAAAGTCTGTAATGTTTTTAGCACACCATTGGAAAGAATTAACTTCCTTCAAAATGTGGCAAATGCATTTGCATGTGTTACAATGGAAATGCTGCAATCAATTACATCTGGTAAGTAGGAATATAGATGTGAGTAAAAATGCATTCTGGTCTCCACTTAAGACAAAGCTAGTTCTCTGTAGACTTGTTCCTAAACTAACAATAGAAAGAATAGACATTTTTTGTTTGTTTTTCCTTGAGATATAACTTACTGGCTTTTGTCACTTTTAAAATCTGTTATTGGTTTTATTGGAGAAAGTAAAGTTGAAGAGTCTGCTCTGAAATGAACCAGTTTCAATTTTGCACAGCACAAATCTTAACTTGCTCACTTGCCAGCTATCATAATCATTATACTTTTATAAAAAAGGTATATATTGTCTCAATACAATCAAATCATCTTTTATACTTTGCTGAGGATTAGAGTAACATGTAGCAAATCAATATCTTTTATTTGTATAGTTTCCACTAATATCATTTTACAGTCTTTTTAGGCAACCAAGATGATAATTAACTCTATTTTACAGATGAGAAAACTAAGGCTTTAAGAAATCACCAGGGGGGTGGCAACTGTGGCTCATCGAGTAGGGTGCCAGCCCCATGTACCGAAGGTGGCGGGTTCAAACCCGGCCTCGGCCGAACTGCAAAACAGAAAAACAGCCGGGCGTTGTGGCGGGTGCCAGGAGTCTTAGCGACGTGTGAGGCTCAGGCAAGAGAATCCCCTAAGCCCAGGAGCTGGAGGTTGCTGTGAGCTGTGTGACGCCACAGCACTCTACAGAGGGCAATAAAGTGAGACTCTGTCTCTACAAAAAAATAAAAAGAAATTTAAAAAAAAGAAGAAATCATCAGGGCTTGACGCCCAAAACTCAGTGGTTAGGGCACCAGCCACATACACTGGGGCTGGTGAGTTCGAACCTGGCCTGGGCCTGTTAAACAGTGACAACTACAACAACAAAAAAATAGCCGGGCGTTGTGGCAGTCTCCTGTAGACCTAGCTACTTGGGAGGCTGAGGCAAGAGAATCACTTAAGCCCAACAGTTGGAAGTTGCTGTGAGCTTTGCCGCCACAGCACTCTACCAAGGGCAGTGAGACTCTGTCTTAAAAAAAAATAAACAAGGGCGGTGCCTTTGGCTCAGTGAGTAGGATGCCAGCCCCATGTACCAAGGGTGGCAGGTTCAAACCTGGCCCTGGCCGAACTGCAGCAAAAAAATAGCCAGGCGTTGTGGTGGGCGCCTGTAGTCCCAGTTACTGGGAGGCTGAGACAAGAGAATTGCCTAAGCCCAGGACCTGGAGGTTGCTGTGAGCCATGAAGCCATGGCACTCTACCAAGGGTGACAAAGTGAGACTCTGTCTCTAAAAAAAAAAAAGAAAGAAAGAAAGAAAAAGAAATCACCTTACTTACCCAAGGTCATAAAGTTAGAAGCAATTAAATGTGGCCCAGAATCCTTTTCTTCTGACTTTTATTCTAGTGTTCCATGATTTCAGTGCTTAACATCTGACTTAATGTCACTAACAGAAATTCTTCTGTTTAAGTATTATTAGGAACAATTAGAACATATTGTGTTTCAAATATATTTAAAGTTTTAACTATCATTTTCTTTTCCCTACTATCTGTTCCTGTGCTTGGCATATAGGAGACCGTGATGAAGATGACAGAAGCTTTTTGAATTTGTTCCATCTTGTACATGCTCAGGCTAACTTCCATAAAGAGGTCCTGTATTTGACCATGAATACTCTCTCTACCTAAATATTTAGAAAGCCTTGCCTTTAGAAAACCTCACTGAACTAACAATGAGAAGAGTGCTACTTTTTCTTTTTCACACCCCAAAAAATAGCATCCATGAGACTTTTTGTCATCTATGTGACCTAAGAATTCAAAAACTGCATAGAATTTTAGAAGCAACTGCTTACATCATTAATATTAATGTAAAAATAATAGGTAAATGCAAGAATGTATTGAGATTTCTCTGAAAAACAAGCCCTGCCTCCCAGGTATTGGTCATTCTCACATCAAACTGAAGTAGAATGTTAGCTGTCCAAGAATCTTGGGCTGCCCAACCTGTATTTAGGATCTTTGAAGCAAGAGAAAATTCTGTTTTATAGTTAGAGCAGACCCAAATTCACTAAATAGTTATATGTTAGTTTGCTTAAGTTGTATAGACATAGCCCAGAATGTTTTGTAAAGATTTGCAATATGGTGTTTTGGAATGTGCAGAATATACGCATTTTTTTACCACCTTCTTGGCATATGCTTACAAAGAATATTATATTTTGTTCATGTTTTACATGAACTAACAGATAAAAGAACCAAAGAAATATACACACACACATATATGTAAATATACATATAGACACGTGCAACAGACATATATTTCCCTCTTTAAGATGAATCATATAAGAGGTCTATAAATAGAAAAAGGTATACATTGTCTCAATACAATAAAATCATCTTTTATATTTTCTTGTGGATTAGAGTAAAACATAGCAAATAAGGGAAAATATAAAATGAAAGAAAGTAGCTACTCAGCTGCCAGACAATTTTCACAAATAATTTGCACTTATTCCTAAAGCTTTTCTCCTTATCTCAGGAAGTGGGATTTGATGAAGGAAGCTAGAGGCATAGATGATTAGAGCAGGCCATGAGAGATAAGGGTTCTTTTCATTCTATTAAATGGATTACAAGAATCTCTAGGACTGTGTTTCAGTCTGACTAGCTTAAGCCACACCACTACTCAGGGAGATAATTACAGTGCTAAATGGGGCTGAAATAGTACTGGAGTCCTCCTTGATCTCTGGTTTTCTTCTCCTTTGACTTGATCATTTTACTTCTGATGACCCTACTCCTTCCCCTGGCTTTCTTTTCCCAAGTTCTAGATTTGACTTACCTCTGGAACTGATGGAAAGAAAAAACACTAGGAAATATGGAAATTACCTGCAAAAGTAGGGTGTAAATTGTGGGAAATTCTCAAATATTTAGCAAAAAGGACTTAGTGATGGAATAATAGGACAAAGAAAGAGTGAAAATTGTGGAGAAAATATAAATTTTGCTAATAAAGATTTTACTATATTTCAGTAGCGAAAGTATTTACCTTCATTTTTGGAGGGTCAGAAATTAACTACCTTTCTTACATGGATTTTCCAACTATAATTTCATTGATGGCAGGATTTTTTTCTCCAGAGTTTGTCATTTTCATATTAATATAAAAACAAAATTCTTACTTTTATCTTAGTTTCATTTTCTTCTCAATTTCAGAACTCACTCACAATTGGATTATAAAGATTAAAAGTTGGCAGATGGTAGAATGTAAAAATCAGACCTTAATTCGCTTTTTCTTTTTCTCACATATGCCTTCAAAGCATAAATTTATTAAAACTCTGGTGATTCGGCTCAGTGCCTGTGGCTCAACGGGCTGAGGTGCCAGCCACGTACACCTGAGCTGACGGGTTCAAATCCAGCCTGGGCTCGCCAATCAACAATGACGGCTGCAACAAAAAAAAAAAAAAAAAAAAAGGCCGGG
>CAUYON010152776.1:0-10334 GCA_963573935.1 Arctocebus calabarensis | reverse complement strand
CCTGTGCCTTGGTGTCTCCTTCACTTCACACTTAAGAGTAAATGTGAAACCCCCCCCAAAAAAAAAAAATAAAATAAAAATTAAAAAAAAATAAATTAAATAAAATATTCTAAAGTTAGATTATAGGGGTTGCACAACTCTGTGGCATACTAAAAACCATTGACTTGTACACTGTAGGTGAATTTTACAGTACATGAATTGTATCTCAATGAAGATGTTTAAAACAAACCAAACAGGCTCGGTTCCTGTGGCTCAATGGGCTAAGGCGCCAGCCATGTACACCTGAGCTGGCGGGTTCGAATCCAGCCTGGGTCCGCCAAACAACAATGATGGCTGCAACCAAAAAATAGCCGGGCGTTGTGGCGGGCGCCTGTAGTCCCAGCTACATGGGAGGTGGAGGCAGGAGACTCGCTTGAGCCCAGGAATTGGAGGTTGCTGTGAGCTGTGATGCCATGGCACTCTGTGCAGGGTGATAGCTTGAGGCTCTGTCTCAAAAAAAAAAAAAAAAAAAAAAACATACACAATAAACATTACAAAAGTTAGGTCTGGGAATACTCTTTTTTTTTTTTTTGTAGTTTTTGGCCGGGGCTGGGTTTGAACCCGCCACCTCTGGCACATGGGACCAGTGCCCTACTCACTGAGCCACAGGTGCTGCCCAGAATACTCTTTTTTTTTGAGACAGAGCCTCAAGCTGTCACCCTGGATAGAGTGCTATGGCATTACAGCTCACAGCAACCTCCAATTCCTGGGCTCAAGCGAGTCTCTTGCCTCCGCCTCCCAAGTAGCTGGGACCACAGGCGCCCGCCACAACGCCTGGCCATTTTTTTTTGGTTGCAGCCATCATTGTTGTTTGGCGGACCCAGGCTGGATTCGAACCCGCCAGCTCAGGTGTACGTGGCTGGCGCCTTAGCCCGTTGAGCCACGGGCGCTGAGCCAGAATACGCTTTCTTTTAAAGACACCAGCTCACTCTCTTGCCCCCAGGCTAGAGATCCTCTTGCCTCAGCCTACTGAGCAGCTACGACTACAGATGCCTGCCACCATGCCTGGCTAATTTTTTAATTTTTAAGTAGAGATGAGGTCTTGCTCTTGCTCAGGCTGGTCTTGAACTCCTGAAATCAAGCAATCCGCCTGCTTCGGCATCCCAGAGTGCTAGGATTATAGGCATGAGCCACTGAGCCTGGCCTGAGAAGACTAATTTTAATAACATATAACTCACAGAGAATGGGATCCTTAAGGAGCAACTATGTGTACATCCAAAAAGGGCAGAGGTGAGGAACAGCAGTTAAAAATATCTAGGTTTCTATAACTTTTCTAAGATACTCAAATGTCCTACAATAATCCTCAGAGTTATCACTTTGAAACTGGGTGCACAAAGATACAGTCATCTAAAAGTGGAGATGATAAAATAATAAAGAATAGAAAGGAGATGCCTCCCATAGCCGCACAGTCCATGGAAATGTTGAAGCCATGAATCCAAGTCTCTTTCATCATAGTCAGGTTATCACCAATTATAAAGAATTTCCTATTAGATACCAACACACATAGTAATCCACATATATGAAATGCTACCTTAATTCTATTATTTTTTTTGGCCATTTTTGGCCAGGTGTGGGTTTGAACCCGCCACCTCCGGCATACGGGGCTGGCGTCCTCCTCACTGAGCCACAGGCACCGCCCTAATTCTAAATAACATGCCCACTAGAAATCAGTTTCTCATAGTTTCACTTAGGCAGAAGTTAAAATGGTGATTTTCTATCATATCCATTAAGTATGGTGGAGGGGGCAGGGTTCTCTGCCATTTTTCTGAGCTTACCAGACACATTTTTCTTTTTTAATTAAATATGTAGTTATTTGAGACAGAGTGTCACTCTGTTGTCCTGGGTAGAATGCTGTGGCATCATCACAGCTCATAGCAACCTCAAACTTTTGGGCTCCAGCAATCCTCTTGCCTCAGCTTCTGAGCAGCTGGGACTACAAGCACCTGCCACAGATGCCCAACTAGTTTTTTCTATTTTTAGTAGAGATAGGTTTTCGCTCTTGCTCAGGCTGGTCTTAAACTCCTGAGCTTAAGCAATCCATCAGCTTCTGCTTCCCAGAGTGCTAGGATTACAGGCATGAGGGTAGAGATCTTTTTTCTAATGAAGCCTATGCATGGCAAGTTTTTTTGCTACATAGTTTTCCCATTTAAACGATAATTTGCTTGTCTAAGCATGTAAAAATTACTCTCTGGTAAATGTTAGTTTAACCAAAAAATGAAATGTCTCGACATCACCTTCATATCAAGAAGCTTATAGGGTAAGGGGTGTGAATATGCATGTGAGAGATAAGGAGGGAAAAAAGACAGGCCGAGAATGGAATCTCTAGCCTACCACAAATGTGAAAATAATTCAAAACTCAAATCCTGGAGTCTTAGTACCTACCATGTAGATAATGTTTGAGCCATACAAGTTTATAATGCCTGAGCTATACATCTAAAAAAACAAAAATAACAAATTAACGTCTCTACAACCAAGGAGATTCCCAAAACACAAGTGTTCCCAAGGTGGTGCACTTCCACCCTTCCCTTTGGTTATTAGTGGGGTAGAGTACACTAAGTCAAATGAGCTTTTGGATACCTATGGCAGAACCTGTTGTGGAGAATGCTGCTGCTTTTTCAGCAAACTATGGTGTGTCCAGGAAAGAAGGCTCCTGAGAGTGAAATAAAAAGGGCACTGAGGTTTTGGGACTGAGGTGGGGGAAATTAATTCTTTGGAGAAAAACAAAGATATAAAATGGACATCTTCAGTAGGTATTTAAAGGAGCATTTTATTAATTTGATTTTGATATCAGATTATTTTGATTGAAAAGTTGGTGAACTTTCTGGTATATAGTTAAGTTGAAATTCTTCATTTTAGTTCCTAAAAATGTGGTTTTAACTATGAATGTCAATGATTTCTTCAGACATAAAAGCCAACTAAAGAAAAAAACTCCAGTGAGATGAAACGGCTCATGCCTATAATCCCAGGTACATGGGAGGGGAAAGGTGAGGCAGCAGGCTCACTTGAGCTCAAATGAAGGATGCAAAGACCTATGATTGTGCCACTGCACTCCTACACTCCAGCCTGGATGACAGAGAAAAAAGAGATTACAGAAGACAGTTATTTAAAATTACGTAGGTGAAGCCAGGCACATTAGCACACATCTGTAATTCCCAGCTATTTGGGAGGCTGAGGCAGAAAGCTATTCCTCAAGGCTGTAGTGTGCTACAATGATACCTATAAATAGCCACTGCACTCCAGCCTAGGCAACACAGCAAACCCGGTCTATTAAAAATAAACTTAAATAAGATAAAAAGAAGAGTTAAAATTAAAGAATATTTTTTATTTTTGGCATCCATTAGGCAAGAAAAAGGGGAAAATACTTGAATTGAGGTGTTCTTTTTTTTTTTTTTGGAGATTTGAGGTGTTCTAAAACTGCACTATTGAAGGGTTTTTTAGAAGCATAATAAAGGAGGAAAAAACTAATCCAAGTAAAGGAATCTACTGAAAGGTTAAAAGCTGAAAACATAATTGATTCCCTCTCCATTTTTCAAAGATAGTAGATCAATCCCTGTGCTAAACTGAAAGAGAGAGCATGTTGAAATAACTTATTAAAGAAAGGAAGTCTCTATTAAATGAAACCTTTGCCACCCTAAACATGTTTATAATACACATACTCCAGTTGCTGTGGTGACCCATAGCCCAACTATTTTTCAGAGACAATAGCTAAGACCCAAAAAAATAAGTCTCCAAATTCTTCAGCATGGTACTTAACTTTAAAAAAGTTATGAAATCTATCAAGCCTAGTTTTGAATCACAATAATTGTCATAGTCAAAAATTAACCAGATGTATGGGGGTGGCACATACACCAAGACTGGCTGGTCCGAACCAGCCTGAGACAGCTAAAACAAAGACAACTGCAACCACAACAAAAAATAACTGGCGGTTGTGGCAGGCGCGTGCACTCCCAGCTACTTGGGAGCCTGAGGCAAGAGAATCGCTTAAGTCCAAGAGTTTGAGGTTGCTGTGAGCTGTGACGCCACGGCACTTTACCCAGGGTAACAGCTTGCAACTCTGTCTCAAAACAAAAACCAAAAAAACCAAAAAACCAATTATCTATACAAAGTAGTATACAAAGAAAATATTAAAAGTATACTGTTACAATAAAACTTGAAGACATTATTTCCCTAAGAATATAACAGATCCCACTTATGCAGTAGTAATGTTTAAGTAAAATCAAAGAGACTGAGGGGGAAATATTGAATCATATTATTATTTTAAGAAAACAGCACTGCCAGCATCAAGTTTCCCAGGCAGGGGGTGAGGTGAAGGGTATGAAGACAGGAGGAAAAAATCTGTTCCACTAACCAAAGAGATGGGCAAACCACTGTGACCAAAATCTTTACTTAAATGCCCTAAACTTCAAGCAGCAATAGCTTGGAAAAAAAGCACTGTACATCTTTTGACTACTTCAGTCAACAATATACCTATTTCCTTACAAGATTTTTTTTTCAATTCATCTTCCTAGGAATGGAGTTACCAGCCTTGCTACATTAAGCTAAAAGTAAAGGAGGGGAGTAGGACCGCTGGAGAGAAGTAAGAACAGAAATGAAAGTTGATACCGGATGAATAGCGAGCTTGCGGAAAGAAAGAAACACCGCCGGCCGCGTACCCCGGAGAAGATCAAAGTTCGGGGGGAGAGTTGCAACCTCACCGGGCCTTTGTAAGCATTCAATTACTGTACTTTCATTTTCCAATTTCCTGTCACTACAGAAAGTCACAATTGCTCCCTTCCTCCCTACTCATGGGGGTGAAGGGAACCGTTGCCACCTTTTGCCCGAGGGACCTCGCGGTACCAAACAAGGGATGATGGCAGCAGAGCGGTGAGCACCCGCGTCCACCTGCGCGGCGCAGAGCCAGGGCGGGCCGAGGGCGGGTCCAGAGGGGAGCGCGCGCCCGCAGCTTCCGCGCCCGCGCGCTCACTTCCGGTTGTGCCGCGAGACCCTCGGCCCCGGCCCCGGTTCCCGGTCGTGGCGCGGTGGCCGCGAGACCCTGACGGGGCGCGCGGCGCTGACCGCTCACCGGGGCTGCGCGCGGGGCTTCCTCTTGGTCTCTCCCTCGAACACGATGCGCCTCTGCGCCCTCAGCCTCCTTCTCACGCTGGAAACTCGAGGACGGCGCGGCAGCCGCTGCGACCCCCGCGGCGAAGCCGGAGAAGGCGGCAGCGGCCGAGCCGAGCCCTTCGGGTGCCCGCCGCGGCCCGCATCTCCCGCCGCCTCACAGCCGCCGCGGCTCCTCACGCCCCACCCTCCTCGCCCCCGCACGCGGCGGCGGCGCGGGTCGTCGGGCCGCTACCCGCCGGGCGCGCGCTTGGGGCGTTCCTCGCCGTGGCCGGGCCTGCCAGTTGCTCGGCGGCCGCCGCCGCCACTCTCGAACCCCCCAAAATGCCTCTGGGCCCCTCCCAGATGCCGTAGCCGCTGCGCGTCACTTCCGGGGGCAGAGAGGGCGGGGCCGCGACCCCGTAGAGCGCTGCGGGATTTAGCTGCCCGGTAACCCGGCTTTGAGGGGCCGCGAGTTCGGGCGTTGGGGCGACGATGGCGCCTCCTGGAGTTCTCCGTTTGCAGCTTTCCGCCACACTCCATACAGTTACTTCCAATTCCCTGAGGCGCCGGTCCGAAACCCGCAGAACCAAAGCTGCCCCCTGTGTCGGGACCTCGGACTCCCCAGGGTGACCTCGTTCCTGAGGCCCCCTCGTACTCTCCTGGGTCCGAGGAAAGCGGTAGCGCTCGCAGAGCAGCCCGCCGGGGGAGCACTCTGTTGTTGCTGCGCTCCACTGTGAGGGCGTCTATGCCGCTCTTCCTCCCTACTCGCTAAGTGGACCTAGAAGTTGGTGTCAGCACAACTTTCTCATCGAAATGCCACATCCCAGGACGCTGTAAACACTTGATAAATCAGTACTATGGCTCTCTAGCCTAAGGCCGCTCACCAATGGAAACGCTGGCGTCGTGGGAGAATTTCGCTCAGCCATTGGAGGCAGAGACCCGCCATCCATTTGTGGCTGTGCACCTCAGCGACCTTAAGCAGCGTTAACCTGTCCAAAACACAAGTTCATCATGAAGTGGAGTTAGAGAACCTAGTCTCTTAGAGTAGTTGTAATGATTAAAGAAAATAAGGTGCAGGGTGGCGCCTATGGCTCAGTGAGTAGAGCGCCGGTCCCATATACTGAGGGTGGTGGGTTCAAACCTGGTCCTAGCCCCCAGCCAAAAACTGCAACAAATAAATAAATAAATGGAAAGAGAATTCTTATCTTAAAAAAAAGAAGAAAAGAAGGTGCAAAAACCACCTAGCAGAGTTTCTAGGCTCTCATTAAATATAATTCTTAAGGAACCGGATCACACTTGGTTTTTGATTTATTTTTTCTTTTCTTTTTCTTTTTTTTGGTGGGGGATCCCACTTGGTACAAGAAACTGCATGAGCAATCCAGCAGCAGAGGGGATGTGGGTAAATTAATAAGCTCAGACTCCAAGAAATAGATTATGCATTCTATTTACCAGGACCCAAAGATACGTCAGTATCTGGGTTACTGGTTATTCCTGGTCATTTACTAGCTGTAGACCCTGCAGAGAGTTATTTAGCCTCTCTGAGCCTCATTTCCTCGTGTAAAATGAAGCCGATTGATATGCAGCGTTGCTGAGAGGATTAAATGTAATAAGGGACATAATGTGCTTAGTGTATTATCTGGCATGTCGTAAACACCCAGTGAATGGTGATGCCATTTATTTTTGTTTGCCCCCCACCCCTACAATTGAGATTATGGTAAAAATTAATTGAATTTATTTGGTGAAATGTGATTCTCTCATCTCTTTGTAGACTTTTGGGAAAGAATCATTTTCATTTCCAACCTCTTCATAATGCTGAGAAATTATAATACACTTCTGGCCTGTAAATGCCACCAAAAAAAAAAATTATAATGCACAGAGGTAACTATTCCTATGAAAGCAACTCCGCTGAAAGATGTTAGCTTTTTGGGTGGTGCCTGTGGCTCAAAGGAGTAAGGTGCCAACCCCATATGCCGGAGGTGGCAGGTTCAAACCCAGCCCCGGCAAAAAAAAAAAAAAAAAAATGTTAGCTTTTCAAAATTAATTTTACCCAAGTATGTAAATGGATTTTTGTTTTGTTTTGTTTTGGAAACAGTCTCACTCTGTCTCCCTGGGTTAAGTACCATGACATTATCATACTCGAAGCAACCTCAAACTTTTGGGCTCAAGCAGTTGATCCTCTTGCCTCAGCCTCCCAAATAGCTGGGACTACAGGTGCAGGCCACAAGGAGGGCTAATATGTTTATTTTGAGTAGAGACGGGTCTTGCTCTTACTCAGGTTGGTCTTGAACTCGTGAGCTGGAGCAATCCACCTGTCTCAGCCTCCCAGAGTGCTAGGATTACAGGCCTGAGCCACAGAGCCCAACCAAATGTATTTTTATTTAAGAAATAATGTCTCAAAAGGAACATGGAATATCTGAAAACCACAAGCAATTTTGGTTCCTAATATAAATTTTTCCTTGGAACAATTTCCATTGTAGAAACTAAAAGAAAAAAATAAGAATTACTAAAGTAGGCTGTTTAAGATACAACCATTGGAAATGTTTGCTTATAAAAAGGTTTAATTGTAAAGCCCCAGTTAAGACTTGTGGAGATCTATAGACTACCTTGCTGTGCTCCAATTAGCAGTAAACATCTGATTCAGCCTCAGGGTCAGTAGTTGTGTCATATTGCCTTTAGACTGAGCTTACAGTATTGTCAGTTACAATGTATTTTTTGAAAAGAGCCTGCTTTGAGATTTCTTAAATTAGTCATAGCAAGTCTGTCTGCTTTTAAATTGACTTTTTTTTTTAACGAAGTACATGTTGACAGCCGAGCAACTAGAAGAAAAGTAGATTTCTAATTAGAGAAGGGAGGCATGTTAATTAATGTGCCTGGTTTTCCCACTCAGGATTCTATAAATACAATATCTCTCTCTATGATTCCTAACACAACAGATGGTTCTGTTTGTGCAAACTCCATAGTGGTTATGTTGGTCAACCCAAAAGATTGCTTTTTTGTTATCTTGTTTAGTCGTTTTTCTATCAGATAGATGGATCCTCAGTCTAAGTCCTAGTTACTTAGGGTTATCCCAAATAAAATTTATAAGATTTATTAAAATGTTTAAATACATGTTTTCTGCCTGACCTGCCCTAGATTGTGTTTCTTAATACTTAATTCATTCCAGCCCTGCAGCTACATTCCCCTAGTTTATTACATTTCCTATCCCAGTAACACCTAGTTACCATCATTTCTTCTCAAGGCAACTTCCATCACTACCCAAAGTTAGTATCCCTTTTTCCCTAAATAAATATTTCTTCTATCCTGACTGACCGAACAAGTACAGAGCATCCAGTTGCCTGTTAATGTCTTTTAGGCAGTGTCTTGTAGCATGTGAGATAAAGAAAAGACAACCTTTCAGTCGAAAGGAGCTCCAACAACTCCAGGTGGGGGCAAGTGTGAAGCAAATTGCAGCACAACTGAGAGTAGAAATTAGGGATTACTAGGTTCTGGCCATTGGATCTTCCTAAATTTAAAGCTTGGTCCTCTTGAGAAAATCCTTATGTCTTATCCTTTGTGGGCCTCACTATCACTATAGGAATAGATGTGATTTACCACATCTTTGAAAATAAGAGAGGCTTATACTTTTCACTACTCATCTGTCATGGTTGAAGTCAAAAAGGCAGTTGAACAATGTGTTTTTGAACTCTTGTTAAATGACTCTACAGTTATATTTGTGCGGACTGAAATCTTAGAGAAAAGACATCTTTGAAAATGAAATGCTGGCTAGTTGTGTATTGAATCTGGCGGTATTTGCAAATGTCACTACCTGTCAAGGCCCTAAAATTTGCCAAATATAACCAGTGAAATGATGGTTAGAAATACCTTTACACCAAGACTATTATTCTGGGCAAAGAAGTTTCATCCCCAGTAATAAGACTTACAATCAGAGGGTATTCAAGGTCCAGAGAAAACTCTAGAGTCACTTAGAGCCTGTGGGTCGAGATCCCTTTGTAACAATGAAAATACATCCTGCATATTAGATATTTACATTACAATTCACAGCAATAGCAAAATTACAGTTATGAAGTAGCAACAAAAATAATTTTATGGTTGGGGGGTCACCACAACATGAAGAACTATATTAAAGGGTTGCGGCAGTAGGAGGCACTAGGAAGGTTGAGAACCACTTCTCTATTGTCGCTTAGAGCCTTTAGATCAGTGGTTCTCAACCTGTGACTGAGAATTCAATTAATTCATGAACCATCAATCTATAATGCTATGCTGTTACTATAGAAGAAACTCAAAGAAGATTTATTATTTTTTTCTAGGACCCCTTTGTAACAATGAAAATATATCCTGCATATCAGATATTTACATTAACGATTCATAACAGTAGCAAAATTAAAGTTATGAAGTAACAAAAATAATTTTATGGTTGTGGGTCACCACAACATGAGGAACTGTATTAAAGGGTTGCAGCATTAGGAGGCTTTAGGAAGATTGAGAACCTGCTTTAGACTATCATGGCAACATTGTTACAGCCCTAGGTGAAAACTACACATTGTTTTCCCGAAGAAGATGTGACAAGACATGAATATTGCGGTTATGTGCTTAGGGCTTAGCAGCTCTCTACTATGTTTAATGACTTGCCACAAACACAGCTCAGAAAATAAATTAATTTTCATTTTTGGTCTCTATACTCAGTCTACTTTTCTCCTCCCCTAATATTTTAATCTAAAATATTTTTATTGGTACTTGGTAAATACCAATATGATATGGTATTTACCATATCATATTTGATATGGGCCAGGCACAGTGGCTCATGCCTGTAGTCCTAGCACTCTGGGAGCCTGAGGATCCCTTGAGTTTAGGGGTTCAAGGCTAGCCTCAGCAAGAGCAAGACCTTGTCTCTCCTAAAAATAGAAAACTTAGCTAGTCATGCCTGAAATCCCATCTACTCAGGAAACTGAGGCAGGAGAATCACTTGAACCTAGGAGCTTGAGGTTGCGGTGAACTAGGCTGACAACACAGCATGATAGCCTGAGAAGTGGAGTGAAAAAAAGATAAAAAGAATTGATGTGGGGCAGCTCCTGGGCTCAGCGAGTAGGGCGCCGGCCCCATATACCGAAGGTGGCGGGTTCAAGCCCGGCCTCAGCCGAACTGCAAAACAAAAAAATAGCCGGGCGCTGTGGCGGGCGCCTGTAGTCCCAGCTACTAGGGAGGCTGAGGCAAGA